>OU342746.1:438924811-439154534 GCA_910589775.1 Avena eriantha
CCAACCAGTGGTCATTGCATGTGTGTTCTTTTCACAAACCACATGTGGACCCACTAGAGTCATTGCATGCGTGTTCTTTCCACAAACCACTTATGGATCCACCAGTGTTCATTGCATGTGTGTTCTTTTCCACAAACCACATATGGATCAACAAGTGGTCATTGCATGTGTGTTCTTTTCACAAACCACATGTGGACCCACTTGAGTCATTGCATGTGCGTTCTTATACTAAACTAGCAGTAGAGTCATTGCATGTGTGTTCTTTTCACAAACCACACAGGGATCAACAAGTGGTCATAGCATGTGTGTTCTTTCCACAAACCACTTATGGATCAACCAGTGGTCATTGCATGTGTGTTCTTTTCACAAACCACATGTGGACCCACTAGAGTCATTGCATGCGTGTTCTTTCCACAAACCACTTATGGATCCACCTGTGTTCATTGCATGTGTGTTCTTTTCCACAAACCACATATGGATCAACCAGTGTTCATTGCATGTTTGTTCTTTCCACAAACCACTTATGGATCCACCAGTGTTCATTGCATGTGTGTTCTTTTCCACAAACCACATATGGATCAACTAGTGGTCATTGCATGTGTGTTCTTTTCACAAACCACATGTGGACCCACTAGAGTCATTGCATGTGTGTTCTTATACTAAAACCAGCATTAGAGTCATTGCATTTGTGTTCTTTTCCACAAACCACTTATGGATCAACGAGTGGTCATTGCATGTGTGTTCTTTCCACAAACCACTTATGGATCAACCAGTGGCATTGCATGTGTGTTCATTTCACAAACTACATGTGGACCCACTAGACTCATTGCATGTGTGTTCTTATACTAAAACTAGCACTAGAGTCATTGCATGTGTGTTCTTTTCACAAACCTCACATGGATCAACCAGTGGTCATTGCATGTGTGTTCTTTCCACAAACCACTTATTGATCCACCAGTGTTCATTGCGTGTGTGTTCTTTTCCACAAACCACATATGGATCAATCGGTGGTCATTGCCTGTGTGTTCTTTCACAAACCACATGTGGACCCACTAGAGTCATTGCATGTGTGTTCTTATACTAAAACCAGCATTAGAGTCACTGCATGTGTGTTCTTTCCACAAACCACTTATGGATCCACCAGTGTTCATTGCATGTGTGTTCTTTCCACAAATCACTTATGGATCAACCAGTGGCATTGCATGTGTGTTCATTTCACAAACTACATGTGGACCCACTAGAGTCATTGCATGTGTGTTATTATACTAAAACTAGCACTAGAGTCATTGCATGTGTGTTATTTTCACAAACCACACATGGATCAACCAGTGGTCATTGCATGTGTGTTCTTTCCACAAACCACATATGGATCAACCAGTAGTCACTCCATGTGTGTTCTTATACTAAAACCAGCACTAGAGTCATTGCATGTGTGTTCTTTCCACAAACCACTTATGGATCAACCAGTGTGCATTGCATGTCTGTTCTTTTCCACAAACCACTTATGGATCAACCAGTGGTCATTGCATGTGTGTTCTTTCCACAAACCACTTATGGATCAACCAGTGGCATTGCATGTGTGTTCTTTTCACAAACTACAAGTGGACCCACTAGAGTAATTGCATGTGTGTTCTTATACTAAAACTAGCACTAGAGTCATTGCATGTGTGTTCTTATACTAAAACCAGCATTACAGTCATTGCATGTGTGTTCTTTCCACAAACCACTTATGGATCCACCAGTGTTCATTGCATGTGTGTTATTTCCACAAACCACTTACGGATCAACCAGTGGCAGTGCATGTGTGTTCATTTCACAAATGACATGTGGACCCACTAGAGTCATTGCATGTGTGTTATTATACTAAAACTAGCACTAGAGTCATTGCATGTGTGTTATTTTCACAAACCACACATGGATCAACCAGTGGTCATTGCATGTGTGTTCTTTCCACGAACCACATATGGATCAACCAGTGGTCACTCCATGTTTGTTCTTATACTAAAACCCGCACTAGAGTCATTGCATGTGTGTTCTTTCCACAAACCACTTATGGATCCACCAGTGTTCATTGCATGTCTGTTCTTTTCCAGAAACCATTTATGGATCAACCTGTGGTCATTGCATGTGTGTTCTTTCCACAAACCACTTAGGGATCAACCAGTGGCATTGCATGTGTGTTCTTTTCACAAACTACATGTGGACCCACTAGAGTAATTGCATGTGTGTTCTTATACTAAAACTAGCACTAGAGTCATTGCATGTGTGTTCTTTTCACAAACCACACATGGATAAACCAGTGGTCATTGCATGTGTGTTCTTTCCACAAACAACATATGGATCAACCAGTGGTCATTGTATGTGTGTTCTTTTCGACAAACCACTTATGGATCAACCAGTGGTCATTGCATGTGTGTTCTTTCCACAAACCACTTATGGATCCACCAGTGTTCATTGCATGTGTGTTCTTTTCCACAAACCACATATGGATAAACAAGTGGTCATTGCATGTGTGTTCTTTTTGCAAACCACATTTGGACCCACTAGAGTCATTGCATGTGTGTTCTTATACTAAAACTAGCACTAGACTCATTGCATGTGTGTTCTTTTCACAAACCACACATGGATCCACCACAGTCATTGCATGTGTGTTCTTTCCACAAACCACATATGGATCAACCAGTGTCATTGCATGTGCGCTTTACACAAACCACACATGGATCAGCTAGTGTCATTGCATGTGTGTTCTTTCCACAAACCACACATGGATCAACCAGTGGTCATTGCATGTGTATTCTTTTCCACAAACCACATATGGATCCACTAGAGTCATTGCATGTGTGTTATTTCCACAAACGACGCATGGATCAACCAATGGCATTGCATGTGTGTTCTTTGCAAAAACCACACATGGATCAACCAGTGTTCATTGCATGAGTGTTCTTTTCCACAAACCACCTATGGATCAACCAGTGGTCATTGCATGTGTGGTATTTTCACAAACCACATGTGGACCCACTAGAGTCATTGCATGTGTGTTCTTATACTAAAACTAGCACTAGAGTCATTGCATGTGTGTTCTTTTCAGAAACTACACATGGATCAACCAGTGGTCATTCCATGTGTGTTCTTTCCACAAACCTTTTATGGATCAACCCGTTGTCATTGCATGTGTCTTCTTTTCCCAAACCAGTGATGGATCAACCAGTGGTCATTGCATGTGTGTTCTTTCCACAAACCACTTATGGATCCACCAGTGTTCATTGCATGAGTGTTCTTTTCCACAAACCACCTATGGATCAACCGGTGGTCATTGCATGTGTGTTCTTTTCACAAACCACATGTGGACCCACTAGAGTCATCGCATGTGTGTTCTTATACTAAAACCAGCACTAGAGTCATTGCATGTGTGTTCTTTCCACAAACCACTTATGGATCCACCAATGTTCATTGCATGTGTGTTCTTTTCCAAAAACCACATATGGATCAACTAGTGGTCATTGCATGTGTGTTATGTTCACAAACCACATGTGGACCCACTAGAGTCATTGCATGTGTGTTCTTATACTAAAACTAGCACTAGACTCATTGCATGTGTGTTCTTTTCCATAAACCACACATGGATCCACCAGTGTTTATTGCATGTGTGTTCTTTTCCATAAACAACTTATGGATCAACCAGTGGTCATTGCATGTGTGTTCTTTTCACAAACTACATGTGGACCCACTAGAGTCATTGTATGTGTATTCTTATACTAAAACTAGCACTAGAGTCATTGCATGTGTGTTATATCCACAAACCACACATGGATCAACCAGTGGCATTGCATGTGTGTTCTTTTCACAAACCACACATGGATCAACAAGTGTCATTGCATGTGTGTTCTTATACTAAAACCAGCACTAGAGTCATTGCATGTGTGTTCTTTCCATAAACCACTTATGGATCCACCAGTGTTCATTGCATGTGTGTTCTTTTCCACAAACCACTTATGGATCAACCTGTGGTCATTGCATGTGTGTTCTTTCCACAAACCACTTATGGATCAACCAGTGGCATTGCATGTGTGTTCTTTTCACAAACTACATGTGGACCCACTAGAGTCATTGCATGTGTGTTCTTATACTAAAACTAGCACTAGAGTCATTGCATGTGTGTTCTTTTCACAAACCACACATGGATCAACCACTGGTCATTGCATGTGTGTTCTTTCCACAAACCACTTATGGATCAACCAGTGGTCATTGCACGTGTATTCTTTTCCACAAACCACTTATGGATCAACCAGTGGTCATTGCATGTGTGTTCTTTCCACAAACCACTTATGGATCCACCAGTATTCATTGCATGTGTGTTCTTTTCCACAAACCACATATGGATCAACTAGTGGTCATTGCATGTATGTTCTTTTCACAAATAACATGTGGACCCACTAGAGTCATTGCATGTGTGTTCTTATACTAAAACCAGCACTAGACTCATTGCTTCTTGTTCGGGACAGACCAGCGGGATCACGTGGTTATTGCAGGCTTGTCTCCTCTTCCGCCGGAGGGGGTGGACGGCGGCGTGGCGGGTGGTCCTGGGGTTCTTTCAGCGTGAAGACAAAGCTCTGCTTATTGCTTGCTCTCGTTGATCTAGCCTGGAGAGGCAGGTTCCGAAAGGCTCCGCCTGCGAACTTCCATGGGTGCATTATGCCTGGAGATTGCTGGATCGGAAGATATTCGGTCATGCGTACCCATGGTTCTTTAGCCGTTTGGTTTCAGTGGGAGCGTTGCGAAGCTCCGCTGTTTGTTACCATCATGTTTCATGACTTCGACGATTCATGGTGAAGTCAGATGCGGAGAATGTCAGGAAAGAAGGAACATGAGGGCAACAATTGTGATTTGAGTCTTTGAGGCGACGAGAAACTGGCTGCATGATATGTGATTCACGACAGTGACTGTTTGTGGGAGCGACAACACATGAGGAGTTCCTAGTCTTACCTTCAGGGTGAAAATCCAAGGTCTGACCTTAATTGGTTGTGCCTGGCAATGACTTTGTTGAAAGTATTGTTTTGCGAGCGAAGACTTTCTCCAGGGTGAAAACCTATGATCTTTGATCAGGCAACGATGGCGCTTGTGCACTGCTTCTTTTTTGAAGGCGTTGCTATTGGAGTGGTTGGACTACTGATGTTGTTCTGGTGGTGTTAGTATCGTTGCTTTGAGGAATAGTTCTTGTAGAGGGGTTTTTCTTTTTTATAGTTCTCTTTTCTTTTTTTGGATGTGTGCATTCTCATAAGGCCGCTAGGGTATGCGTTGTTGCAGATGCTGGATGTAATTGGTATCTCTGCAATATTAATATATACTCTTTTCTAAATAAAAAAATCTCAAGCCGGTGTGCCTCTTCTCTGCGTGTGTCTCCAGGGGTTGGTGTGTCTCTTCTTTCTCAGGGGTCTCTCTTATGCGTGGCCTCACGCCTAGTTTATATAGGCAGTCAGGCAGAGTCCAATGCGGTGGGTCACGTGCGTCTCCTACTTTGATCAGTTAAGATTTAATCTAATCCTCCTTTGGCTTGCCGTGTACTGGACTGAACGCATTGATTAGAATGTTCCAGAGCAAGCTGGGGTTCCGGGCGCTTACGCAGCCGGACCTCCGTTTCATCTGATCGATTCGTATGCTCTTTTATGGCAGCTGGCCGCCTACGCGAGTGCACAAATCACGTCCACGTACTGAATAGAATTTAGAGAGCCCATATCCTGGACCTGGCGTACGTACTAATCAGCACCGTGTACGTATACCCAGCTAATATCCATGAGCCTCTAGATAACTAGCTCAACTAAACTGCTACCTCAAATCAATTCCCGGCCATGTTAACCCAAGGGCATACATGTAAAGTATGACGTGTATTTTCCTCTAGTAGGTAGATATATATGTATACCTAATATTCCATATAAGGCTATACCTCGTGCATATTTTGAATATATTGGAACAAAATATCGTCCAACAATATCAAAAAAATATTATGTTTATTTGGTTCTTTTTGCTTCTTCTTCTTCCCTTTTATTTTTAAAACTTTAAAACATTTTATGGTTCTTCATTTAGTTCTTATTTGCTTCTTGTTTTTTCTTAAAACAAATATAATAATTTTTTTATGCTTTTTTCCATTTGGTTCTTATTTTTATAAAACCCAAACAACAACAAAAATTATGCTTGTTCTTTTTGTTTTCTTCTTGCTTTTCATCTTTCATAAAAAAAATTGTTTCTTCTTTGTTTGCTTCTCTTGATTCTTTCTTGTTTCTTTTTGCGATTTATGGTTTTTTGACATTTGTTCTCTATTAAAATAAAGATTTTATCTTTTTTATATTTATAAAAATAAAGTACCAAGTTTTACCCATTTTGGATGTTAAAAGCTGAAACATATATTTAGAGTTGAAAACTTTTGCACGCTGCTGTTTACCAAATGATTCTTATGATTTTTTATGTAACTCCGATTGAGCTCAATTTTCTATTAAGGTTATAACTTTTCATCCTCTATAAGCACAAAAATTAGCTAAAATTCGTGACATGTTTAAGTGGAAGAAATAAATACGTTCCGCAGCTCCTGTTTTTCTGAACAGAATCTGTCTTTTGTGCAAGAGTGGTCTTTTTGAGTTTTGATTTGATTCTTTTTTAGTATTTTGATATTTTATGGATATTTTACACTTAAATAACTCTCTGGACATTTAAAACCAAATTTTATTTGAGGCTTTTATCATAGATAGCACTATATCTTTGTACCACTAATGTCATGTTGGAAATATGCCCTAGAGACAAATAGTAATAAGGACTATTATCATATTTCATAGTCTATAATTAAGTTTTATATCATGCTATAATTATATTGAGTGGAAACATCAATACACGTGTGATATACAAACAATCAGGGGTTCCCAGTGAAACTCTAGTCACTAGTTCATTGGTCAACAGATGATCATGTTTCCTGATCATGTGGCATTTATGCTAGTTGAAAATGGAGTCATCTCATTCTGAGAATGAGATGACGAACCAATACCCAACCTGTGACACCCCCGGGATCAGGGTTAAACAAATACCAAACCTTAGAGCTCGAGGGTAACACAACAATAACCCTACGACACAAAAAATATTACAGCAAGCTCATAACTGAGCGAATAACCAAAATATTACAAGCAGAGGTCACTGACCACAAACATCAAACAACGGAAGGCAAATTATGCTATTAAGTATAGAAAACTTAACAAATGGCCTAAGAGGCCTGAAGCATAACGATGATGTCCCAACCCATAGATTCTAGGCTGCCGGCCAGGAACCCCCAGCTACGCGTCGGTGTCGATGTCGTACCAAACTCATCTTTAGGGAACACTTCCTCTGCTACAAAAGTATCAACAAAGCAAGGGTGAGTACATGTTGTACTCCGCAAGACTTATGGCTGGTGGTGTTATTTTGCATAAAGCCATCTTTGTTTTGTAAAACAAGAGGGAGAAGAAGCTCGTCTAATCAGAATATTTTAAAAGGGGATAAGAGAGCGACATCTCCGAAGAATTGATCAGCATCGTTTGATATCCACCAAAGTAATCCTCATCTCACACTAGGATCACCCCCTCGTACCCATGAGGAAGCATCCTTAAGCACATGTTGAACTACCAGGTTTTACGTTAGGTTCATGTTCTCTATGATCTCAGAATTCGGTCACCAAGCGTTCATAACTGTGAACACGGCTTTTCGAAAAGATTTAACCATGCAGGGTGTACAACTTTACCCACATGTACCAACCAACTCTTAATGCCACTAGTAATAGCCCTCTTCCTTGGAACGCCAACAGAGGGTGGTTGGACATGACCTTTACCTTGCTTTCGCCGAGACCATGAGTCACGCCCTAAGGATGGTTTCGCCGTAACGGGTCAAATACCGAACCCTGTCCCTAGAGATGTGAGTCGAGGTTGGTTTACTAGGGGCACCATCTACCGCAAGCAACCTTGGCCACACTTACCTACCTGTATGAAAGCACCTCCTTCACCTCCTCTTTCGAAAACATTTTCGATGCGTATGTCGAATGGAACACTCGAACTATGTTACTCATGGAATCTACTAGGAAAGTTAATCAGCAGAGGGGTTCCCAAGCCCCGTGTGGTTGTACGCTTGTCTCGATTCCAAAGGAAAGAACTCGGTCCCTAGTAGTGGCGAGCATGGGACTAGAAAAACCACATCCCACCGTGGCCTCACATACAAGCCTTAGCATGTTTAACCTTTACCACTGATCTTACCTCATTAGTATACCTCATTCTCCTGTCATACTAGATTGTCTGCATTTGGTACATCTTCTAGATGAACCAGCACCGACAGCTAAGCATGGCTAAGCAGAACACAGATAAAGGCTCTAGCAGTGCACACACGCCAAACCTAGTTATGCTAGGAGCAGTGGATCAGGTAATATAAGCTCAAGTGAGTAATGCAACATATAGGATACTCTATCTATCGATAAAAGACCATAGTAGAATCGTATGCATCATGGCGAGAATGAAATACTTTTGAAATCGTAGGATTTTATCATGTGTGGGGTTTTGCTTGCCTTGTTTGTTGGTACCCAGATATAGATCTTCGGAAGCCTTATACTTGACTTAATTACAATTGGTCAATTATTGTTCGCCGGTCTTTGATGGTGTTGATCTCGGTCTTCAATCTTGATCTCGATATCGTATTCTACCGGGAAGAACCAAACACCGGAAAGAACGGGGGAACAACAATCAACACATGGCATCGATGCAATGCTCAAGCAAGAATGATGATATGACAAGTTAAATTGTATTTTAATGAAACCCTAAAGCATCCTTGGCAATTTAAGCGGGATCTGAGGGGTCCAAACCCTAATACGGGAGAGACCCCAGAATCACATGCGAGGGTTTATTTAGTTCTCTAATTGAACTTGCAATTAATTTTTTGAACAATGCATGACTATGAGTCTATTGTAAAGATCTCATTTTTCTGGACATTTTGATATATTATACATATTTTTCTGACTTACAAATAATGAGATATTGAATTTACAAGATTATATCAATTTCTGGAATTTCTGAAAAACGTTAAAGGATTTATTGCGCTAGCATGACATCATCACAGGGCTTAAAATGTTTTACACAGAGGCTGGACCTAGCCACTGTGGCTGATGGCTGGGCCCTAGGCCACATCAGCTGCCACCGTGGTGGTCAGCGGTCAATTGGCCCACGGGCCACACCGACGTGACGTCATGGTGAAATCATCGCGGGGGCCCCCGTCGGGTGGTCACCGGCGACGGCGCTATGAGGCGCGCGGGGTTGAGGAACTAGTCAGGCTCGAACCGGGGCTTCACGACGGACTAACTAGCAGCGGCGCTACCCGATTTCGGTCACCAGACACACGGCTACGACGAGGTTTCACAGCGGCACACGGCGGTGCTCGGCGACAGGACGAAAAAGAGCGCGAGAGAGAGAAAGGAGAGGTCCTGGGGAACCACGAGCTCACCAAGAAGACGTTGAAGGGGTCAGCAAGGCCGGAGGATGTCGGGAGGCGCCAAAATCAACGACGGAGGTGGCGGCCGGAGTTGGGGATGCCGAGGATGTGGAGCTCGATTAGGGGCGTGCACGGACGATTCCTTTGGCGAGGATGGTCATGGCGACGAGGTGGAGCACGTGGCATCATCAGAGGGGCTAGGGGCGGCCTGCAATGGCATTGACTGACGGCGTCATAAGCGGCTAGGGTTCACACTCCGGTGGGGAATGAGAGGAGCACGGGCGAGGGGGAGAGAGAGGCACAGGGGAAGATGGGCATGGCTTGGGGAGGGTCTTATCCTCGCGGGCGTCGGCGGCGCGCATCGCAGCGGCGAATGGAGATTGAGGTCGGGGCTCGGGACACCGAGCTGCTTCTCGTCGTCAATGAAGACGATGAGGACGAACCGGTAAGCATCTTGGGCCAAGGGTGGGCTGCACTGGGCTGCAGCAGTTGTTGGCTGCTGCACGGCAGAACAGAAGAGGGCAGTTGGGCCACGGCCTGCTGAGCTTGGCTCTATTTTTTTCTAGCAGAAACCTTTTTCCAAAACCTTTTATCTCTTTGTCTTTTGTGAAACCAATTTCAAATCTGTTTCAACCATTTCAAAAATACTAGAGGTTTAAGAAATTATAGAAAATATTGCAGGGGCCCTTTTATTGAGATTGGGCTCCACACTTTTTTCATTTTTCAAATATTTCAAAAACCCTTTTGAATTGATTTTAGAGAGATAAAGAAATAGGTTTTAGGGTTTAACTTTAATTTTCTTTGCATGCATTTTAAAAGATGATGCTCATGAATGCACAATCAAAGCCCTCGTTACTATTTAAGTAAAACTGGGGCGTTATAGCTATATCCCCCTTACGAGAATCTCGACCTGAGATTCCAAAGGTAGGAAGAGATACAAAGAGAGAAAGAAACAGGGTCACTTATAAGGATAAGAGGGAAACTAACAACACATAGAGTATCTCATGCTCAACTCATGAAAGGAGTGTTCACAACAACTCTAAGATGACAGCATGAAACACATCAAGGTAACAGAGGAAACAAGAGTAGAAGTTTTAGATAACTGGTCTTCATAAGGATTGAGACCATGGAGTTTCAGAAGGGTTTAGGCTTCTAAAAAGGAAAGCTTACAACAGAAAGAAGACCATGGACTTCGATAAGGAACCTCTACTTACAGGGCTTAAGTAGAGATTTCAGGTTGTAGAGATATGGATCAACAAAACCAAGTTGTTGAACTACTTTTGATACAGAAGGATCACTCTTCATTCAACAGAAGGTTAAGATAGAAAGGTGTTCTTGTGTCGAGGACTCATAAGAGTCACAAGGAACACGTAACAGGAGGAACTTCTAATTAGCAACATCATAGTCGCTCTTCGAACATTTTTGATAACAAAGGAAACTCTTTATTCTTCCAGGTCTATCAAAATCCTTGCCGAATATTGTGATATCACTTTACACCACCAGATGAATAGACAAGAAGATTCCTGATGACATAAGGAAAAAAGAAACTTCATTCTCAGACTTCAATTACTTGGCACAATAAGACGCTTGTCGACATAAAAGGGTCTGGAGGGTCGACTGAGAGACATTTAGCAACACTAATTTAAATGTTCTCCTTGATGTTCGAGAAAGTGGACATCAAGTAAAGGTCAGACTTCGGAGACAAAGGAAACCATAAGCACAACTCCTATAATGAATCATAGAAGATGCCTCATGAAGAGTGGTTGTTATTTGCTGATTCAAAAGAATTTGACGATAGGTCTTCCGACTAGTTGTGTCAACCATTACATCAATCTTGTCGGATTTACAAATAGGCCTATGTCAACACCTTGAGAAACACCAACCATAGTATCTGCTTGAGATTCAGATTTGGTTAAGTGGAAAGATAATTCAGACTCGGCATGTCCTAATAGATAGTTTGCAACATTTACCACAAAGGTAAATTTACTAGATTCTCAAGACATGGACTACAGTGTTAAGCTCCAAAAGAATGAGCAAGATTTCTAGACCCATGTATTAACAACTTGTGAGAAGACAAATGTTTATACATCAAGTACTTGCAATGAAATACAAGTGTCCATAAGGAAACATAGATAACTCTACTCAAATCCACAGCGAAATCTTTCAACATTTGCACATGAAGTAGAGGAGGTCACTTTTAACATCCAGAACGCATACTTCGAGATGACACGAAGAAGGTTCCCGAAATTTTTCCAACATTATTGCCAAATATTCCATATGAATCTGGTCTAACTTGGGGAAGATAAGGATGTTATCAATGGGCTCAACAACAAACTTATCGAGATACTCCAGGAAGATGGGCTCATATCTTGTATGAATAAGGCAAAAATATTGGTCAGACCAATGGACATGAAGACGTACTCAAGTGAAACATCATGAGTAGCAACATCATCAAGATAGTCCTAGCTTGGAACTGAGTTTGATTTGACGATAACCCAAGCAAATCAAAGGTAGGGGAAGATAACATATCCACGAAGGAAACACTATCTTATTTCAACACGAACAAAACTAGACATCCCTTTAAGATGAACTAAGTCAGATAGAACTTTTTTCTTACAACTCTCAAAGTTTTTGTTTAAGCTCAACCAACTAATTCAGGGGTATCCAACACAGATCCTTGGAGAAAGGAGCAGTTCAGAGAACATGCTTGCTCAAGAACTTGACAACACGGTCATGTGGCAACATGGCGATACTTCTAGTAGACATCTAGAATATCACGGACCACCGTTATGTCACTTAGTTCGAGATGAAACTTGCTTTGTGAGGCAAGAAGACATAGTCTCAGAGCTTTGGCACAAGCCTAACTCTTTGACCGAAGAGAGTGCACCAGAATAGCGGACTTGGTAGCACAATCATCCTTTGCTTAGTGATAGGGTTAACCATCACGCTAAGAATGGCACAAATGTCCTTAAAGCTCAAAGCAATAAAAATTGCTAAGAATCTCAGATGGCCACATTATTATGCACACGCATCATTCACGAGCACAAGGACTCGGAGGAAGGGTGGTAAAAATATGTAAGAGCATCACTTCATTAAGGGGTCATGAAAATTAGCACAACCTCTTAGTATATAAGAATGTGATACTTTAAGGTAGAACAGATAGAAGCTAATCATGCCTCTTGATCTGCGGAGTACAACACTTTGACCTGGTCCTAGATATGACATGGTACTACAGTTTGTTTCTCCTGACATCCCAAAATGGTTTGTCATGATGGACCACAAGAGTATCTTGCATTAGAAGACACCAGTGCAAATTACTACTTGGCTACCAACTGGTAGAAAAAGGTCGGAAAACAACAAGGGGACAAGGAACATGCTCAGGATAGAATTCCGAGATGTGGATGCATGGTTTATCATTCTTCTAAAAACCAATGCACATAAGAGGTAAGGTGTGGCAGAGTCACGAATATAGATGCAAGATTCACGAGGAGTACTCTTGTCGTGATCTATTTGGTTCCATTAAAGAACATCTGTCGTAACTAGTGGTAGGGGAAGTCCTTAATTGTCACAATTCAATCGCAACAAAGACCACAAGCTTGAAGGCCAGAATTGTAGTACCAGCCATCCTGAGGTAATGTTTGAACATTACTGACAGGGGTCAATGGAATGGATCTTGGGTTAAAGATCAGATTCATGTACAAGATTCATAACACCAGAATCTAGCATAATCCGGGATCTTCGGTTTGAGTCCAAGAGTTAAAACCCTAGAGAGAAGTAACTACTACTTGATTGACATAATGTACACTCCAAGGTAGTAATCACGAGGTAGCTTCCAAGAGAAGAAACGACTTCTGCAGTACCCAAACAAACAAAAAGGAGGCACACGAGGCGAAAAGAAACCTCGAAGCCTAGAATAGAGGACTATGGATCCTACAATGTAATATTGTGGGTCCATAAAGTAGAGAGATTATGATAAAAAGGAATATCTCAACCGAAATAGAGCAAGGGGAAACAAGGAATTCACAACACACACAACTCTAGAGAACTTAGCACTAGGTCAACTGGCTGAGAAACGATATGCCCAGAAGGCACCTAAGTTTTGAAAGACTAGAAGAGATATCAAAACTTTTTCCAAAGTCAACACAAGATAAGATGACCCAGAGTTAGAGCGAAACTGGATAAGGAGAAAAAGAAGCATACTAGAGTTTTTGCAAATACTTTTCATATTTGAAATAGTTTTCACAAGCACTAGACTCAAAATTGACCAGTCGCAAGGTTTTCCTACGGTCGGTACTGCTTTGATACCAAAAGCTGTGACACCCCCGGGATCAAGGTTAAACAAATACCAAACCTTAGTCTGACATAAGCTTAACCTAGAGCTCGAGGATATCCAGTGAGAAATCGGTAACACAACAGTAATCCTGCGAGACAAAAATTATTACAGCAAGCTCATAACTAAGCGAAGAACCAAAATATTACAAGCAGAGGTCACTGGCCACAAACATCAAACAACGGAAGGAAAATTATGCTATTAAATATAGCAAACTTAAAAAATGGCCTAATAGGCCTGAAGCATAACGATGATGTCCCAGCCCATAGATTCCAGGCTGCCAGCCAGGAACCCCAAGCTACTCATCGGTGTCGATGTCGTATCAAATTCATCTTCAGGGAACACTTACTCTGCTACAAAAGTATCAACAAAGCAAGGGTGAGTACATGGTGTACTCCGCAAGACTTATGTCTGGTGGGGTTATTTTGCATAAAGCCATCTTTGTTTTGTAAAACAAGAGGGAGAAGAAGCTCGTCTAATCAGAATATTTTAAAAGGGGATAAGAGAGTGACATCTCCGAAGAATTGATCAGCATCGTTTGATATCCACCAAAGTAATCCTCATCTCACACTAGGATCACCCCCTCATACCCATGACGAAGCATCCTTAAGCACACGTTGAACTACCAGGTTTAACGTTAGGTTCATGTTCTCTATGATCTTAGAATTCGGTCACCAAGCGTTCATAACCGTGAACATGGCTTTTCAAAAAGATTTAAACTTGTAGGGGTGTACAACTTTACCCACACATACCAACCGACTCCTAATGCCACTAGTAATAGCCCTCTTCCTTGGAAGGCCGGCAGAGGGTCGTTGGACACGACCTTTACCTTGGTTTCTCCGAGACCATGAGTCACGCCCTAAGGATGGTTCTGTCGTGACAGGTCAAATCCCGAAGTCGGTCCCTAGAGATGTGAGGTGAGGTTCGTTTACCAAGGGCGCCATCTACCCCAAGCAACCTCGGCAACGCTTACCTACCTGTATGAATGCACCTCCTTCACCTCCTCTTTCGAAAACATTTTCAATGCGTATGTCGAATGGAATGCTCGAACTATGTGACTCGTGGAATCTACTAGGCAAGTTAATCAGCGGAGGGGTTCCCAATCCCCGTGTGGTTGTATGCTCGTCTCGGTTCCAAAGGGAAGAACTCACTTCCTAGTAGTGGCGAGCATGGGACTATAAAAACCACATCCCACCATGGCCTCCCATAGAAGCCTTAGCATGTTTAACCTTTACCACTTATCTTACCTCATCGGTATACCTCGTTCTCCTATCATACTAGATTCTCTGCATTTGGTACATCTTCTGGATGAACCAGCACCGACAGCTAAGCATGGCTAAGCAGAACACAGATAAAGGCTCTAGCAGTGCACACACACCAAACCTAGTTATGCTAGGAGCAGTGGATCAGGTAATATAAGCTCAAGGGAGTAATGCAACAGATAGGACACTCTATCTATCGATAAAAGACCATAATAGAATCATATGCATCATGGCGAGAATGAAATACTTTTGAAATCGTAGGATTTTATCATGTGTGGGGTTTTTCTTGCCTTGTTTGCTGGTACCCAGATATAGATCTTCAGAAGCCTTGTACTTGACTTGATTACAGTTGGTCAAGTATTGTTCATCGGTCTTTGATGCTGTTGATCTCGGTCTTCAATCTTGATCTCGATATCGTATTCTACCAGGAAGAACCAAACACCGGAAAGAAAGGGGGAACAACAATCAACACATGGCATCGATGCAATGCTCAAGCAAGAATGATGATATGACAAGTTAAATTGTATTTGAATGAAACGCTAAAGCATGCTTGGAAATTTAAGCGGGATCCGAGGGGTCCAAACCCTAATACAGGAGAGACCCCGGAATCACCTACGGGGGTTCATTTAGTTCTCTAACTGAACTTGCAATTAAAGTTGTTGAACGATCCATGACTATGAGTCTATTGTAAATATCTCATTTTTATGAACATTTTGATATATTATACATATTTTCCTAACTTATAAATAATTAGATATTGAATTTACAAGATTATGTCAATTTGTGGAATTTCTGAAAAAAGGTTAAAGGATTTATTGCGCTAGCATGACATCATTGCAGGGCTTAAAACATTTTACACAGAGGCTGGACCTAGCCACTATGGTTGACAGCTGGGCCCTAGGCCACATCAGCTGCCACCGTGGTGGTCAGCGGTCAACTGTTCCACGGGCCACGCCGACGTGACGTCATGGTGATGTCATCGCGAAGGCCCCCGTCGGGTGGTCACTGGCGACGGTGCTGTGAGGCGCACGGGGTTGAGGGACTGGTCGGGCTCGAACCAGGGCTTCACGAAGGACTAACTAGCGGCGGCTCCACCCTATTTCGGTCACCGGACACACGGCTACGACGAGGTTTCACAGCGGTGCACGACGGTGCTCGGCGACAGGACGAAATAGAGTGCGAGAGAGAGAAAGGAGAGGTCTCGGGTAACCACGAGTTCACCATGAAGACGTTGAAGGGGTCGGCGAGGCTGGAGGAGGTCGGGAGGCGCCGGAATCAACGACGGAGGTGGCAGCCGGAGTTGGGGATGCCGAGGATGTGGAGCTTGATTGGGGGCGTGCACGGACGATTCCTTTGGCGAGGATGGTCATGGCGACGAGGCGGAGCACGTGTCATCGTCAGAGGGGCTAGGGGCGGCCTACAACAACAGTGACTGACGGTGGCATAAGCATCTAGGGTTCGGGCTCCGGAGGGGAACGAGAACAGCATGGGCGAGGGGGAGAGAGAGGCACATGGGGAGATGGGCACGGCTTGGGGAGGGTCTTATCCTCCCGGGCGTCAGCGGCATGCATCGTAGCGGCGAATGGAGATCAACGGCGGGGCTCGGGACACCGAGCTGCTTCTCTTCGTCAACGAAGACGACAAGGATGAACCGGTAAGCGGCCTAGGGCAAGGGTGGGCTGCACTGGGCTGTGGCGGTTGCTAGCTGCTGCACGGCAGAAAGAGAAGAGGGGAGTTGGGCCACGGCCTGCTGAGCTTGGCTCTATTTTTTTCTAGCAGAAACCTTTTCCAAAACCTTTTATCTCTTTGTCTTTTGTGAAACCAATTTCAAATCTGTTTGAACTATTTCAAAAATTCCAGTGATTTAAGAAATTATAGAAAATATTGCAGGGGCCCTTTTATTCAGATTGGGCTCCACACTTTTTGCATTTTTCAAATATTTCAAAAACCCTTTTGAATTGATTTTAGAGAGAGAAGGAAATAGGTTTCAGGGTTTAGCTTTAATTTTCTTTGCATGCATTTTAAAAGATGATGCTCATGAATGCACAATCAAAGCCCACATTACTATTTAAGTAAAACTGGGGCATTACACAACCTAAACATCGTGACCCGATCATGTCACGAAGTTCAAGTTACGATGATTAGAAATGGATCCTCATAGACTATTCCTTAGACCATGAGGCTATATCAATCACTGTCTCCCGAGAGTGCTTTGATAGCATCAAGCGCCACTTGGTAATACAGTGGTTATAAAGGTGTGTTCAGGCACTCGGAGGAAACCGTTGAGGCAATATATGTCAAGTGCGGGATTTGTCCATCCACGTGACAGAAAGATACTCAAGGGCCCACTCGGAGAAGTTATATCCAATAGCGGCGCAGCATGTGATTTGATCACAAGGATATCACTTGTCAAAACGAGTCAAGTAGCATTGTTCGGTAACGATATTGAACACGACATGGTGATATCATTGATCAGATCTCGGGCAATGCAAGTATCGAGAGACAAAGGGAATAAGACACGACTGTCCCGGTTCAAACAACAAAAGATCTTCATGGAACGCACAGGGGTCACATGGCCATCCAGGTCCCTCTGTCGATCATTGGTGCGGGAGTGTCCCGACCATGTCTGGAGTGTTCCTGAACCGTGGGGTATCACGCTTAAGAGTTTGATGATGCTTAGAGAGTGTTTATTGGATAAGAAGAATCACCGAAGAGTAGCAGAGAGAAAACCGGAAGGGTTTCTGTAAGTCCGGAGGATGTCCGGATTGGAGGTGGAAGTGTTCCATAGCCACAGAGATTGAATAATATATGAATGAATGTTAAATATTGATTTAATCATTTATTCATAATTATTTAATAAAAGAGAAAATCAATTAAATGGTCAAAGGGCTTAATGGGCCAATTCCCGGAAGGGAAAAGGCCCAAGAGGGGGCCAAACCCCTAGGAGGGGCCAAGGGGGGTGGACGGCGGCCCTATTGGGCCAGCCCCCCCCCCCCATGTGGGGCCCATGGAGGGGTGGCCGGCGGTGCCTCCCCCACCTCCTCCTCCTTTAGTCCCACCCTGGGACTTTGAGGGTGGGTGTACCCCCTCCTCCTCCTATATACAGTGGGGGTATTTGGCCAGATAAATACGCACAATATTCAAAAAAAGTTCTCTCACTTTTGGGAGGACCTCCAATTGATATTTTATCTCTCTCCCTCTCTCTCTCTCTCTCGTGACAGTGGTCCCGAGTTCGGACTACGCGAACAAGAGACATCTTCACCGCGGAGCGCCATCGCGCTACGGGATTCGGATCCAAGAGCTCTACTTCCGCAACTGCTGCTGGATTGGGGAAGCAGGAGTCATCGTCAAGCACCGGACATGTCTATCACCCCGCGAGGTGTCGCACTTGAGGCACTCAAGTCGTTGGAGCCACGGAGCGCAAGGACTTCATCACGACCTTGAGGTCGGCTTCGGCCCGTCTACATCAACCATGCTCTCCTGAGTGTTGACAACGCTTTTCGGTCTTTAAGGGTAAGTTCATGAAAAGCCCCTCCCGTTACTGTATTACTAATAGTTAGGTCCTGGCAACATCAGGGGTTCAGGGGCATAGGGTAAAAAATTATTATTTTCATGCGCGGAACCCCTACAGTGGAATGCGAGCTAGATCTATGCGTAGTAATGCCAGTGCGGGTAGAACACACGAGATGTAGCGTGTGGGCGTTGATCTTTTAGTTGTTACCCCCCACGTGTACTTGTGTATACCGCATTAATGCTTGATGAAGCGGCCCCCAACTGACTTTACGCGTTCATTCGCGAGACTGGTCCACGCTTGACATAAGGCTTGTACTGTATAAAGTGGCTTAGGGGGGGTGTCTGTATTTCTCGCATTAGTTGGTATGCCATTTGCAACGGAGGGCCCCAAAAGCAGTGTAGTAGAGACAACTACTTGATCAGCGTTGTGCTGAAAGTTTGTAGGTAAGAACGGTTCTTGTGCGAAAGCCCATTCAGCCACGTAAAACATGCAAAGATAAAATAGAGGCGTCTAACTTTGTTTTGCAGGGGGCGTTGCTTTGTGATATGGTAGTGGCAAAGGTACAGTGATTACCTTATGTTACGTAGTAGTAGATAGTCACGGAGGTGACGAACTACCACGCCGAAATGACACTAGTACCCTGGTGTCTACGGCGCCAGAACCCTGGCGCCGGAATCCGATGACGATGGATGGAGATCACAGCGTGAGTTACCATATCACATCGCATTTACATTCAATGTTATTGTTTGTATGTATTATTGTGTGCTAGTATTAGATACTCGACGGTAGCCTAATAAGATGATCCCTATTAAAATTACAAACGATTGTGTTCCCCCTTAGTGTGCACCACCAAGAAAGTTCTTCGGTATGAGGTGATCCATGGTACAGGCATGGGTGTTAGACATATCTACGTTAGCATACAGTGGGTGTAAGCCATGTTGCACAATGAATACACTAGGGTTGAGTTGGCGAGCCTAGCACGCCACAGAAGCATGGCCTCGGAACACGGATGGTCTAAAGGTCGAGCACAAGCCGCATGAATGATGTGACCGATGTTTAGCGTCCACCCTTGAACCCACATTGATGGCCGTGATGATCGGGGGAGATGTGGCTGATAGGGTTTGTGTTATCACTAGGAACCCTTATGGGGATAGGTGTTTCTGAGTGGAGTTTTTCTTAACTCATTTAATTATAAACTTAGTCTAAATTCCTTTTGCAATTGTAAATGTAGAAAAGTTCTCCCCGATGCCACCTTTCACGTTGACGATTGATTGGTTAGAAGGAGATAAGTTCAAATTAAATGGATCAAACTTCTCTATGTGGATTGCGCGTCTCCACGTTCTTCTTAGCAAGAATGACGTGGTCGACTACATACTCGACGGGATGGATTTGGATCAGCCCATTGACCTAGAGACCTCAGAGCAGCGGGAAGACCACTATCTCCGTCGGGAGATGGCCTCCTTCATTTCAGTTACAATGCGTTTCAGAATGGTGGACGAGCTGTGGCCTTTCGTGGGTGATGTCAACCCTCGTACGGTAATGCTACAGCTTAGGACACATTTCATGGAACAAGCACGCATATGGGAGCATGAGCTGATGGGAGACTTCCTCTCCATTAAGATGGAGGAGAACTCATCACTTGACAACCACTTGGAGCGCATGCATGATGTGTACATGATGCCTGCATACTTCCTGGATAGCTGGATGACGGGCTCTTTTGCAAATGGCATTGTGTTGCGGTCGTTGCCACCAAGCTACCAAGCACAAGTCAGGACTTGCATTATGAGAGGCGACGCGGAATCAATGGAATTCCAACTGTTCATATCACATCTCAGGAATGTGTTAGTTGAACCGGATGTCGCTGAGGTCATCAATGACAAAGGTATATATTTGATATAGAATTTTGTAAATGTTATAATCTTGCAAACACATTTGCAGCGTTAAGTATATTTGATACTTGTTCTGTTTTGCTGAAAACAGGTCCTTCTGCATGAGAGGTGCTTGCTAGAGAGGAGGTGACGTTGCGTGTTGATGGCGAGCATGATGATGATGGCTGACGACACTCTCCCTTGACATTTATCACTTAGTTTTTGTTTAGGATAGTTATTGTAATCAAAATATTATGAACTTCTTTAGTATGTCTCACACTTTGTGAGACGGTTATTCATATCAGTTTGTACCAAACAGTTGTTCTACTTTTATGAATTATCCTTGTTGTTTGAAACTAATTGATAATGCACGGACATTTGTAAAATATTGAAATGCCTTAAAATACCCAATGTAATGATATGTTCATTAATGAATGAAACCATTGTTTAAATTCAAAGTTATGTGACAATATGTGAAAGTCATTAGATTTCTTGTTACATATAAATCATGCCTAAGTTCGGCAAAATAACCTGAACACCGAGTATTACTTGAATACAAAGTGTTTAATGAATTGTTAAAAGTAAATACATATTCGATGTATTGTGTTTTAACGAAAATGGTAATTATCATTGTATGATTGTTTCAATGTGTAAAGTAGTTTACCAAAGGAAACATAAGTATGAAACTCTTTGATATGATCAAAATGTTTCATCAACAAAGGGTATAAATATAAAAGAGAATCTAATTACTATGATTTTATCAGTAGTAATGAAATTCAACTCTATAAGATTGGCATAAAAGAAATTGTGAAAAGCAAAGCGTTTTGAAACGTCAAAATGCAAAGCATCACAATGTGATATTAGATATTAAAATGGGTGAATAGATGGCACCAAATAAATCGCTGTAGTGTAGATGTAGAGACCATTAGTTGAGAAATAGTTAGCACTCAATTAGAATATATAGTGAACCATTTGAATTCGTGAAAGTTTTGGGGTTATTCGATATAACCAAAACAATAGTGAATAAGTCATTGTAGAGTATTCATTGGAAACTTTGAATACGAAATCCATAGCTAAACCAAAAGGGAAGCAAAACTAGTATTGCTTGGATCTTGGTACATTCTTGAGAAAGCTCACTTTTAGTGATATTTCTCGATTATGGAGCAATTGGAAGATAGTGAAAAACATGATGAGGATTCAAATCCTTCCATCAGATTATTGAGAAACGCAACCAGAAAATGTTCGTGAACGATTCTCTTCACAAAGGAAAGAATCAATGATATTGATCATTGTGTTTTCCCCACTGGTGTTTTCACTACATGAAGTAGGATTTAAAATGTAATCCATATCTTGTATGGAGACATTTATGAATCATTTGTCATGATTACCAGAATATGACATACCTACTAACTGCTAAGGAAATAATGGTAAACTGGAATTATGAGAAATCCTAGAAGCAAAATTCCCTTGAGATTAGAAAGAAATTCGTTGCTGAATCTCACAAGTAAAAAGGGGTTACTTGAATTTTCCCAAATGACTATAAAGCCATAGTGGAAAAGGGGATAAATGACAAAAGCACAATTTTTCAAGTGTTGGACGAATTCAAATGAATTTGATTCAAGTGTGCTGAATGTCTAGTGGATTTAAAACTAGTAAAAGTACTAGTGTCTCATAGTAAAACTCCAAGTTTGATATTTGATCAAAGGATTTTGAAGATATTCAAAATAGTGAGTGGATATGCAATTTGCATGAAATTGAGTGGGAGCTATAAAAGTCTTCCTAAAACAATATGTGAATGACATATTTTTGAGTGGGAGCAATATAAGTCTCAAATTCAAATATGTAGAAACATAGTTTGAGTAAGAGTGGTGACTCATACCCAAATATGTTAGAAATATATTTTGAGTGGGAGCTTATATGAGTGACTCTTAAGTGTGTATTCGACACATTAAGAATAAAAGCGCAAGTATTTATAAATAAAGATTTATAAGGTGTAGAAGTTGATAATAGGTGTATTATGATATTATGTAGTATTCCTTAAGGGATTCTGAAAAGGGTTTCAGAATAGAAGTTAATTAAGGAACTGGTCCTTAACAACTCAAGTTAGGAATAGTATTAAGTTTAACATCAATGGTTGAAAGAAAGAAAAAGGATGATCATCATCCACTATGTTGAGACATAGGTTCTATCTTAGCAAACCATGATGATAACTTAAACATAATATGTGATCCAAGAAGGAACATTTAAAAGGTGATTAAGTTTGAATCACGGAATGTTGAGCTGAGTTTGTCTGCAGTGTCTAATAGAGTACTATAGACACATTTTCCAAATCCATAATGGATGACATATCTTAAAACATAAAGGGTTATGTTATAAAGGAATATGTTGGAAACTCATGTAAACACCGATTAAAGTCAAGTAGGAAGCGAGGTGAACAAAACATCGAAAGTTGCACATAGTGCACTTGTGTTTCGATGAATACATTTATAATAATAGATAAGGGTACCATCTAAAGTGTTGTATAATGTTATGGCGGGGCTAGTTCGCTTTTAACGTAGAATGATGTGTCCCAGGGCATAGTGCCCATGAGAAAGCCCTCGAGGTTGACCTAAAGTCATTGTAGGCTCCTGGAATCAGGCCTCGTTCTGTTGCCATAGCGACGATGCATACACACATATGTTTGTTGGGTCCGCAGCATAGAAAACAAAAAATTTCCTACGGTGTGAACTACACGCCAAGATCTATCTACTAGGTACAAAGCAACGCTTGGACATACATCCAACGAGAACTTACCCTCATAGACAATAAGCTTTGTTAATGAGTAGGAACTCGTGGTTGATGTAGTCGTACACTTGCCGATCTCAAGATCGTGAGGAAGTCCAAGCGCCGCAACTCAGCAGCGCATCCGCACTCGCACACACGTTCAAGCCACCGGACAACCTCCACCTCCTCGCTCCAGCGATCTAGCGAAAGCAGCAACTCCTTCTAGATGAAATGCCACCGGGAACATGTATCTCGCTAATCCGAGACCATGGGGAAATAATTCTAGAGGGGGAGAGAGATCCTTCACAAGGAGGTGTGAGGATGAAGGAGGGAATGGGTGGCCTTTTATAGGAGGAGGGGGTGCCGCCTCTCTCCATGGCCGGCGCATGGGGGGGTGACCCCTCACCTCCCCCATTCATGTGGTGGTAACCCCTCCACATTAAAATGCCTCTTCACATTCCCTTTTAAAGTCTCCACTTTAAATGCATTAAATTTCTCCAAATTTAATGCTCTCTCATTTGATAAAATTCTTTTTAATAAATTTATTCAGAATTTTGTTAATTAATTTAATTAACAAACATTCACATATAGCCCCTTGCAATATTTCAATATCACATGCAGAACCACTTTTTGCAATTTCACCCAAAACAATTTCCGGTTTCTATTGAAACAATTCTTGCGCTTTGCAATTCTTTCGTCTGAAACATATGTGCTCCAAAATGGTGTCCGGTAACTCTTAAGTGTGCCACCCTACGGTTCGGGAATACTGCAGACATGATCGAGGCCCTTCTCCGATCAATAATCAGTAGTGGAACCTAGAGATCCGTACTGACTCCTACACATTCAACAATGACTTCTGTGATCGTGAGAACCTTTAATGCTTGTAACTAAATCCCTTTGTCTCTCGATATATTACATGTCCGAGATTCGATCATCGGTATCTCCATACCTAGTTCGATCTCGTTACCGACATGCACTCTTTTCTCGTTCCCGTGATATAACATTCTAGTGATCATATCACTTGCTTGCAAGCTATCTCAATGTGATATCACCGAGAGGGCCCAGAGTATATCTATCCGTCATCTGGATTGACAAATTCCACTCTTGATCCATGAGCCTCAACATAACACCTTCGTAGTACTGAACCCATCTTTATAGTCACCCTGTTACGGTGTGACGTTTGATGTTATCAAGATACTCTTCCGGTATTAGCAATTAACATGATCTCATGGTCTAAGGATAAAGATTACTTTGTATGATGTTATAGCAATATAAACATAATGACTTGATCGTAATGCTATACTTCGGATGAATGTTCATCACATCATTCCACCAATGGTGTGACCTTGTTATTAACAACATCCAATGTCCATGATCAGGAAACCTTGATCATCTTGTTAATCAACAAGCTAGTCTATAAGAGAGGCATAACTAGGAACCCTTTTTGTTTATTAAACACACATGTATTGATGTTTCCGATCAATACAATTCTAGCATGTAAAATAAACATCTATTATATATATAAGGAATATATAATAACAACTTTATTATTGCCTCTCAGGGCATATTTCCTTCAGTCTCCCACTTGCACTAGAGACAATAATCTAGTTCACATAGTGATAAATCTAACACCCATGGAGTTCTGGTGTTGATCATGTTTTGCCCTAGGGAGAGCTTTAGTCAACGGATCTGCTACATTTAGGTTCGTGTGTACTTTACAAATCTTTATATCTCCATCCTTGACATGCTCGCGGATGGAGTGAAACCGGCACTTAATATGTTCCGAATTCTTGTGAGACCTCGGTTCCTTTGCGTTGGCTATGGCTCCATTGTTGTCACAATATATCACCATCGGGTCCAACGCACTGGGAACCACACCCAGTTCCGTAATGAACTCTTTCATCCAAACTTCTTCCTGCGCCGCTTCTGAAGCAGCAACATATTCCGCCTCCGTCATTGATCCAGCCACCACAGGTTGTTTGGAACTCCTCCAACTAACTACTGCTCCGTTCAAGAGAAATACGTATCCGGATTGAGACTTAGAGTCGTCCGATCGGTGTCAAAGCTAGCATCGACATAAAACTTAGCGACTAGCTCTTCTTCACCTCCATATATAAGAAACATATCCTTAGTTCTTCTCAAGTACTTGAGGATGTTCTTTACCGCTATCTAGTGTTCCGAACCTGGATCAGATTGGTACCTACTAGTCAAACTAATAGCATGTGCCACATCCGGTCTTGTAGATAGCATGGCATACATAATAGAGCCTATGGCCGAGGCATAGGGGATCTTATCCATCATGTCTCTTTATTCCGCCGTAGCTAGACTTTGAGTCTTACTCGGTGTCTTGCCTTGCAACATAGGTAAGAACCCCTTCTTACTTTCATCCATATTAAACTTCTTTAATATCTTATCAAGGTGTGTACTCTGCGATAGCCCAATTAGGCGCCTTGATCTATCTCTATAGATTTTAATGCCTAATATATATGACGCTTCACCAAGGTCTTTCATCGAAAATTTGCTGTTTAGATAACTTTTAACACTATTTAAAAGATCTATATCATTTCCAATCAATAATATGTCATCCACATATAATATCAGAAATGCCACATTGCTCCCACTCACTTTCTTGTAAATACAAGCCTCTCCATAAGTTTGGACAAATCCAAACTCTTTGATCACCTCATCAAAGCGGAGATTCCAACTCCGGGATGCTTGCTTCAGTCCATAGATGGATCGCTGAAGTTTGCATACCTTATTAGCATCCTTAGGATCGACAAAACCCTTAGGTTGTATAATATACAACTCTTCTTCAATCTTACCATTGAGGAACGCAGTTTTGACATCCATCCGCTATATTTCCTAATCGAAATATGCAGCAATTGCTAACATGATCCTAACCGATTTAAGCATCGCTACGGGAGAGAATGTCTCATCGTAGTCAACTCCTTGAATTTGTCGAAACCCCTTTGTGACAAGTCGAGCCTTATAGATGGTCACATTACCATCAGCATCAGTTTTTCTTTTGAAAATCCATTTATTCTCAATGGCCTTTCGGTCGTGAGGTAAGTCCACCAAGTTCCAAACTTGGTTCTCGTACATGGATTTCATCTCGGATTTCATGGCTTCTAGCCATTTGTTGGAATCCGGGCTCATCATCGCTTCTTCATACGTCGCAGGGTCATCCATTTCATCAACCATGAAATTCACAACAGGATTGCCGTACAGTTCAGGAGCTGCACATGTCCTGCTTGACCTGCGAGGTTCGGTAGTGTCCTCTTTCGGAGTTTCATGATCATTATCATTAGCTCTCTCTTCATTAGGTGAAGTCAACTGCGAAACAACTTCCGGTGCTGCGCCACTTGCCATTCCATGAAGAGAAGGTTCAATAACCTCTTCGAGTTCTACCTTCCGACTACTCACACCTTTCGCAAGAAACTCCTCAAGAAAGGATCCATTCTTGGCAACAAAAACCTTGCCCTCGGATCTGTGATAGAAGGTATACCAATTGTTTCCTTACGGTATCCTATGAAGACGCATTTTTCCGCTCTGGGTTCGAGTTTATCTGGTTGAAGTTTCTTCACATAAACATCGCATCCCCAAACCTTAAGAAATGACAGCTTAGGTTTGTTTCCAAACCATAATTCATACGGTGTCGTTTCAACGGATTTAGATGGTGCCCGATTTAAAGTGAATGCAGCTGTTTCCAGTGCATAACCCCAAAATGACAGAGGTAAGTCAGTCAGAGACATCATAGATCGAACCATATCCAATAAGGTACGATTACGATGTTCCGACACACCATTACGTTGTGGTGTTCCTGCAGGCGTGAGTTGTGAAACTATTCCACACTCTTTCATGTGTGTGCTAAACACGTAATTTAGATACTCTCCTCCATGGTCAGACCGCAGAAATTTGATATTTTTATTACGATGATTTTCCACTTCATTCTGAAATTCCTTGAACTTTTCAAAAGTTTCAGACTTGTGTTTCATCAAATAGATATACCCGTATCTACTCAAATCATCTGTGAAAGTAACAAAATAACGATATCCACCTCGCGCCGACACACTCATTGGTCCACACACATCAGTATGTATGATTTCCAATAGATCTGTCGCCCGTTCCATTGAACCGGAAAACGGCGTTCTAGTCATCTTGCCCATAAGGCATGGCTCACATGTATCAAATGATTCAAAATCAAGTGATTCCAAAAGTCCATCAGAATGGAGTTTCTTCATGCCACTACAAGGAATGTGTTATTCTATGACCTTCTAATAGTGATCGTGAACAAAATCGTCATAGAGTTATAACGATTTTGCACGAGATGATTGTAAGCAGTTCAAGAGGGCCTATACCCTGGAAAATTACGAAGATTTTGGTAAAAATCGTCATAGTTACTTTAAATGAAGTCGTCATAATCTGATGGGAGGAGCCTATGGTGTTACTTGTAGCTCACTATGACGATTTTAAATCGTCATATTGTCCAAATTAGCATAACTTGAAATGAGTAGTCGGCCACATCAGCAATTGCGTCTATGTGGCATGTCTATGTGTCAGTTTTTTTCTACGTGTCTTATCCATGTGTCAATATTGGCTTATATGTCATTACTACGTATCTTATCCATGTGTCAATATTGGCTTATATATCAATATTTAGTAGGATTATATTAGTCAAAAAAGAGACATACGGATTATTAGGTATAATTTAGTATAATTATACTAATATATATTTTTTAATAAAAATCTCAGAATTTATTACATAAATAGCAGGATTATTAGTCAAAAAAGGGTAAATTGAGGGGTTTGAACCCACGACCACACGCTCAAGCAAGGGCAAGCCTAACCACTAGGCCAGTCAACTATTTCAATACATTTAGAATCGCAACGGTGTTTTAATCAGACAAGGAGAGGCCTTTGTGGAAATAATCCACAAAAAGAAGCTGGCAGGGGAGTCGAACTCCCAACCTCCCATGACCACACGCTCTAGAAAGGGCAAGCCTAACCACTAGGCCAGCCAACTATTTCAAAATGTTTAGAATCGCAAAAGTATTTTAATCCGACAAGGAGCGTCCTTTGTGGAAATAATCCACAAAAAGAAGCTAGCACTTATAGCCCAATACCACTACACCACTTATAGCTTGTGTCAAAATAGTACATCAACAGCTTATAACTATTCAATAAGTGATTATCGGTGGGAAGGAGGTGGGCTGTCGGTGGGAAGGGAGGTGGGCTGTCGGTAGGAAGGGAGGTGGGCTTCCTTGTTATCTGGGCCGATTTTGATTGCACGTTGTAGATTATGTCAGTCCAGTTACAGTAGTTCTTTTTGTTTTCTTAATTTTTTTTAGCTTTTTCATAGGAATTCTAAAATAATTGTTTTTTTCTCTAAATTTCTATTAAATTCAGTAGATCATCTTAGGTTGTTAAATATAAATAATTTTATTATTTAAAAATAGTAGATTTACTAATTTCACATTAATCCATAGTAGGGACAATACCATAATTCAAAATATGAGTTTGAAACTAGGAAGTGATAATTCTCTTTTAGGGTCTGAGCCTCTCTAAACTTGCATTGGATATCTGAATAAATAGCATATTTTGAGTCAAAATCATTTTTTCAAAAAATCATGGGCATCTGATAATGTACCTGTAGTTCAAATCGTACCCACTTCCTACCGATTCGGTAGGAATTTGTCTTTTTCGCCAGGGGTGTATGGAAAGGTTTGAGATACCCCGGTTGGGACATTTGTCCATGTAAGGTGGCCTATTATTTTTTTAAATGAGATGGTAGTATTTTGAAACTTTTATTTGGTGGTTGCTCCACAAAATGACCTGATTTTGGCGCTCGGAAAATGGTATTTCCGTGCGATGAAAAGGAAAACTTCCTCCTAGAATATTGTTCGTCATCCCATGATACATATGTGTGCACAATATGGGAATAGTATCATAAACTATGCCACGATTCTAGCCATAACATTGGTCGTTTGGCCCGAAAGCCATGAAACATCAGACATGAGAGGTCATTTCTGAGAAGGTTTTTTTGATACACTTGCAGTTTACCAAGTTTGGTATTTTTACTTGCAACTACGTCACATAATAAGACACCACGCGAAGGATTTGCATTGATCGGACCGTTTTTTAATTTTTTATGCCCGTTTCAAACTATGGTGAAAACGGCGGGCATAAAGGTTTTTAGCTCGGGGCAGAGGCTCACTAAACTTGCATTGGATCTCTAAAGAAACATGATATTGTGAGTCTACAAATCATTTTTTCAAAAAATAATGGGCATCACATCATGTACATGTAGTTCAAATTAGACCCACTTCCTACCGATTTGGCAGGAATTTGTCTTTTTCGCCAGGGATGGACGGAAAGGTTTGAGATATTCTGGTTGGGACATTGTCCATGTAAGGTGGTCTACTATTTTTTTAAATGTGGTGGTCGCATTCTAAAACTTTCATTTGGTTGTTGCTTCACAAAACGCCCCATTTTTTGCGCTCAGAAAATGGAAAATGGATTTTCCGTGCGACGAAAAGAAAAACTTCCTCCTTCAACATTGTTCTCCATCTCATGATACACATGGGTGCATAATATGGGCACATTATCACAAACTATTCCGTGATTCTGGCCATAACATTGGTCGTTTGGCCCGAAAGCCATGAAACATCGGACATGATAGGTCATTTCTGAGAAGGTTTTTTTGAGACAATTAATATACCAAGTTTGGTATTTTTCCTTGAAGCTATGTCACATAATAAGACGGTAACACGAATGATTTGCATTGATCGAACCTTTTTTTAATTTTTTATGCCTGTTTCAAACTATGGTCAAAACGACGGGTATGAAGGTTCTTAGCTAGGGGTCGAGCCTTGCTAAACTTGCATTGGATCTATGAAGAAATAACATATTGCGAGTCTAAAAATGATTTTTTAGAAAAATTATGGGCATCAGATCATGTACCTGTAGTTCAAATCGGACCCACTTCCTACCGATTCGGCAGAAATTTGTCTTTTTTGCCAGGGATGGACGGAAATGTTTGAGATACCCTGGTTGGGACATTGTCCATGTAAGGTGGTCTAATATTTTTGAAACATGAGGTGGTAGCATTCTAAAACTTTCATTTGATGGTTGCTTCACAAAACGCCCCGTTTTTTGCGCTCAGAAAATGGAAAATGGATTTTCCGTGCGACGAAAAGAAACACTTCCTCCTTCAACATTGTTCGCCATCTCATGATACACATGGGTGCACAATATGGGCACATTAGCACAAACTATGCCGCAATTCTGGCCATAACATTGCTCGTTTGACCCGAAAGCCATGAAACCTCGTACATGATAGGTCATTTCTGAGAAGGTTTTTTTGAGACACTTGCTATATACCAAGTTTGGTATTTTTCCTTAAAACTATGTCACATAATAATACGCCACGCGGAAGATTTGCATTGATCGGACCTTTTTTTAATTTTTTATGCCCGTTTCAAACTATGGTCAAAACGACGGGTATGAAGGTTCTTAGCTAGGGGTCGAGCCTTGCTAAACTTGCATTGGATCTATGAAGAAATAACATATTGCGAGTCTAAAAATGAATTTTTAGAAAAATTATGGGCATCAGATCATGTACCTGTAGTTCAAATCGGACCCACTTCCTACCGATTCAGCAGAAATTTATCTTTTTTGCTAGGGATGGACGGAAATGTTTGAGATACCCTGGTTGGGACATTGTCCATATAAGGTGGTCTAATATCGTTGAAAAATGAGGTGGTAGCATTCTAAAACTTTCATTTGGTGGTTGCTTCACAAAACGCCCCTTTTTTGCGTTCAGAAAATGGAAAATAGATTTTCCGTGCGACGAAAAGAAAAACTTCCTCCTTCAACATTGTTCGCTATCTCATGATACACATGGGTGCACAATATGGGCACAATAGAACAAACTATGCCGCAATTCTGGCCATAACATTGCTCGTTTGACCCGAAAGCCATGAAACCTCGGACATGATAGGTCATTTCTCAGAAGGTTTTTTTGAGACACTTGCAATATACCAAGTTTGGTATTTTTCCGTAAAACTATGTCACATAATAATACGCCACGCGGAAGATTTGCATTGATCAGACCTTTTTTTAATTTTTTATGCCCGTTTCAAACTATGGTCAAAACGGCGGGTATAAAGGTTCTTAGCTAGGGGTCGAGCCTTGCTAAACTTGCATTGGATCTATGAAGAAATAACATAATGCGAGTCTAAAAATGATTTTTTAGAAAAATTATGGGCATCAGATCATGTACCTGTAGTTCAAATCGGACCCACTTCCTACCGATTCGGCAGAAATTTTTCTTTTTTGCCAGGGATGGACCGAAATGTTTGAGATACCCTGGTTGGGACATTGTACATGTAAGGTGGTCTAATATTTTTTTAAATGAGGTGGTAGCATTCTAAAACTTTCATTTGGTGGTTGCTTCCCAAAACGCCTCGTTTTTTGCGCTTAGAAAATGGAAAATGGATTTTCCGTGTGAAGAAAAGAAAAACTTCCTCCTTCACCATTGTTCGCCATCTCATGATACACATGGGTGCACAATATGGGAACATTAGCACAAACTATGCCGCAATTCTGGCCATAACATTGCTCATTTGACCCGAAAGCCATGAAACCTCGTACATGATAGGTCATTTCTAAGAAGGTTTTTTTGAGAAACTTGCTATTTACCAAGTTTGGTATTTTTTCTTTAAACTATGTCACATAATAATACACCACGCGAAAGATTTGCATTGATCGGACCTTTTTTTAATTTTTTATGCCCGTTTAAAATGTGGTAAAAGAACCCTCCAATCAGAAGAGAGAATAAGGATACCCATGGACCAGTCTAACAAGCAGACCAACCGTTCAGATGGCCTCCATTCAACGGCCCAAAATACAGCGCCAGTTTCTCACTGTCCCCGTCCCCCACAGTTTAGACATGAATTGGCCAAAACGCCCAAGAATTCTCAGGCTTGCACCACAAAAGTCTGCAGGGTACGTTCGTAAAATCATCACACCACCTGTCTAGATCACAACCGAGCGGTACATCCACCCCCAAAACCTAACCCTCACGCGCGAGACCTCGTCTCCCCAACCGCGCCGCCACTCTCTAGATCCCCAACCGCGCCGCCACTCTCCAGATCCCCAACCACCCCCCGTCCGGCGAAATCCTACGCCACATCCCCAACCACGCTGGCGCAGCCTAGCACCACCACTAGCAGACGCTGCCCCTCCTTAGCCAATTCCCTACCAACGCCCCCCATCTCGTTCCTCGAATCGCGCCGCCACGTGCGAACCCTAGCTGGCCAGCGTCGACGGCCAACCAGCCTGGCCACGCGACAAAGAAGGAGGCTGTCAATTGGAGGCCTCGCAGCCCTCGCGCCACCAAGACGAGTTGCCTCGCAGGCGTCGATGCCCCCGCTTCTGCGCCTGCTTCAACCGCAACATTGCACCCTCCCCCATCGCGCTAAGGACTCCGTCAAGGTCGCCTCCGCTGGAGCCTCGCGCCTACTACGAGTGGAGCCCCGTGGAGCTGCCCATGCTCGGCATCGCATCAATCGACGCCGCCAAGCTCTCCCTCGTTGCCGGCGGGATGTCCTTCCCCAGCTACTCCGACTCCGCCAAGGTCGCATACGTCCTATAAGGTACCGTCATACTACCGCCAATCCCATCCTGCTCTCCTATCTGTTGCCGATTGTTTCCTTCAGTGTTTGATGCTGCTCTATAGGGGACTCGAATTCCGTGGTGGTATGTAGATGGTCACGGGTTGATCGAATTCATTCGTACGAGTTTTGGGATGTAGATCGAATGCAATTGTAGTAGATTGGACTTTGAGTTGTCTATCATCAATTATTAGTCTGCTGCATGATTCGGTTCTGAAGTCGTAGCTGTTCACTTTCGTCAGGTTAAGGGGTCTACAGCGGTTCTGAAGTCTGTTGCATGATTTGGTCCTGGCGGCAACTATCTAGCTATCCACTAATAAGGTCACATGACACATGACCATACCAATGCTCTTGTTGCACTTGAAATTTTTATTACACCTGATGCACTCTTATTTCCTCATGTTACTTGAATAGACTAGGATTTACTGAATTGTAGGGCTGCCAAGTTCGTTAATAGAATGGAAGCTGATGCACTAATGTAGGCATGGCAGAAGCGGAATGCTATGGTTCCTGACTAGCTTTGTATTAAGATCTGGTTGAGTCACTATAATTTTTGAATATGTTGGCCTTTTGCTAGTTAGTACGAGTTCACCTACTGCTACTATGATTCAAAGTCATTTAATAATCCTGTAATGCAGTATTTTCACTTGCAGGAGTAGCATTCTTGATGCTTACTGACCCAAACCATTTTTCTCGCAGACCCAATGGAGCTAGCCCTGCTGCTTGTGTGCTGAAGCGCATCATCCTTTGCCATGTTACCACATTTGCAGCATCGAGATAAGCACGCAGCAACCACGGGGGTGTTCCCTTCTATGGATTAGATAAGTCGCTGGTCTCTCCAATCCTCTTCTTTTATTACTAGTTTGATAGGCCAAGGTGCCATGACATATTATTTTGTTGAGTTCCTATGTGATGTGAAAAGGTATTGTCTGGATAGCATTTTATTAGGATCCCGTTTTTGTTGCCCGCTTAACCTGTGGAGTAAACCTATGGAGTATTTCCTGTGCTACTCTTTTCGTGTACATGGAGTATTTCCTGGAGCTTAATATGTGCTAGTACATTTGTTCTATCTAGTACTTGTAGTGTCCAAGTCGTGCATTTGATGAACTACATGTGTATATTTGTGTGCTAGTAGTGATTAGTTTGTGATCTTCTAGTCCCATGGTACTGTAATCTGTTGATTTGGAGCTGGGTTCTTGTAAATCCATTATTTACTGTGTTTCCAATTTTCTATGTTATTTTTAGAAGATATGATTTCATTCTGACTCAATGGCCATCATTTTCTCTCTTATACTGTATACAGGAGCTCAAGGATGAAGTTTGAAGAAGGGAAGATTTTATTGCATATTCAACAAAGTGTAGAGTAGACAGTCCTATTTTCTAGCTAGTTATACATGATCTTGGGTGGTCTGATCTATGAATGTTTGTAATATACTACATACCCCCAACTGTTTTGTATTCCAGGCTATGTAATATAGATTGATTGAAATATATATTATAATTTCTGATGTCATTTGTGAAAATTTATTTGATTTGGGTTCTTGACTGCTCGGTCGTAAGAAATGATCCAAATAATGTTTGGGCTTTAAAATAGCCGTGGCCCAAACAAAATTAGATTGTAGCAGTGATCAATTCAAAAAAATGCAGAATAAAATTATTGTAGAAAAAGGCCAGGGCCTAGAAATAAAAAGGCCAATATGCTAGGCTTGACCCATGTAGCTGAGTTTGTCTGAATTATTGGGCTCGGCCCACATAAATGACCGAATGGACTGGGCTGAATTCAGACTACGCGATCTCATTTCGGCACAATTTTTCCATGTAGGATCGGCCACGTAGGATCTCACCTGGCCTGGCTAGATGGTCGATGACGATATTGGATCGGCATAGAGGTTATGACGATCCAATATCTTCATAGTTGGTTATGACTTTTACCAAAATCGTCGTTATAGTTCATTTGCGATGCTCCGCTTTCAAGGATCTCAAAATCGTCATAGAATCGTCATAAACAGACTATTGTGATGATTTTGTGACGAAAATGGAGGGTCATATACAGCCAGATTCTTTGTAGTGTGCGTTTAACGCCAATATGACCTAGACGGCAGTGCCACATATATGTAGATATATCATCATCAAGTTTAATCTTTTTAGCATTAACATTATGAATGTGTGTAATATTACTATCGAGATCCAACAGAAATAAACCATTCAACATAGGTGCATGACCATAAAAGATATCATTCTTATAAATCGAACAAACTTTGTTTTCAGATTTAAAGGAATGACCACTTTGCATCAAACACGATCCAGATACAATGTTCATGCTCATTGCAGGCACCAAATAACAATTATTTAGGTTTATAACTAATCCCGATGGCAAATGGAGAGGTAGCGTCCCGACGGCGATCACATAAACTCTTGATCCATTGCCGACCCGCATCCTGACCTCATCCCTTGCTAGTTGTCGCTTGTTCCGTAGCCCCTGAACCGAGTTACATATATTAGCAACCGATCTGGTATCAAATACCCAGGTGCTACTGCGAGTATTAGTCAAGTACACATCAATAACATGTATATCACATATACCTTTGTTTGCCTTGCTGGACTTCTTGTCCGCCAAATACTTGGGGTAGTTGCGCTTCCAATGGCCAGTCCCCTTGCAATAGTAGCACTCGGTGTCAGACTTAGGGCCAGCCCGGGATTTCTTTTCAGGCGTGGCAACAGACTTGCTACCCTTCTTTCCCTTGTGCTTGCCTTTCTTGTCCTTCTTGAAACCGGTGGTCCTATTGATCATCAACACTTGATGTTCTTTCCTAATCTCCACTTCTGCAGTCTTAAGCATTGACAGAAGCTCGGGAAGAGACTTCTTCATGCCCTGCATATTATAGTTCATCATGAAGCTCTTGTAGCTAGGTGGCAGAGATTGGAGAACATGATGTATGCCTAAGTCAATGGGAATCGTTATTCCCAAGGACACAAGCTTATCGGCGTACCCAGACATTTTGAGTACGTGCTCACTAACGGAGCTGTTTTCCTCCATCATGCAGCTAAAGAACTTCTCTGTAGCATTATAACTCTCTACTGCAGCATGGGTATAGAAAATCATTTTCAATTCCCCATGGTATCAAAGGCATTGCCATTTTCGAAACGCTTTCGAAGTTCTGGCTCTAGCCCATGCAGTATGCCGCAATGAACTAAGTTGTGGTCCTCCTGACGAGTCACATAGACATTCTTTTCCTCGTCAGGGGCATCAGGAGCTGGTGGGGGGCCTAGCGGAGCATCTAGCACATATTGCTTTTGTACAGCAGTGAGGAGAATCCTCAAATTCATAGCCCAGTTGGTGAAGTTGCTACCATTCGCAGCAAGTTTCTCTTTCTCCATGAACACATTGAAATTAAAAGCAGGTGGTGCCATCTACAACAGAATTTGTAAAGTTTATTTAGACTAAGTTAATGATAGACTGAGTTCAACTAATCCAAATTACTAATGAACTCCCACTCAAAAACGACATCCCTCGTGCCCTTTTGGTGATTACATGAACCAAATCCACTACACCAAGTCCGATCATAACGTGATTTGATATAGCTTCAAAGGCGAGCATCTATATGGGCATCATATCAACCATATGACTCATGCTTAGCCTTTCGGTCCATGTTCCGAGGCCATGTCTGTACATGCTAGGCTCGCCAAGTAAGAACCTTAGTATTCGCGTGTGTAAAACTGTCTTACACCTGTTCCTATGAAAGCGTAGATTCGAGTACACCCGATCATCACGTGATGTCTCGAAACACGATCCATAGAACGGTGCATACTCAAGGAAGAACACATTTTTATCTTGATATCTAAATGAGGGATCATCTTATAATGCTAACAAACGCGCCAAACTAGCAGTATAAGATGCTAACATCTAATGTGCATAGTGAGATGATATGGTCCATGCATTTGATCTCTATCACTTGCATCATGGTATGATCTCTATCATTCCTTTGTGTGTAAGGCCAAGGTCTATGGAACTTACACGTTTACTGTGTTGTAAGAGTATCTACGATACATCTACTTACAACAATACCATATCAATACACTAGCCCAGCAACGATCTAAACTAGACGCCTCTAATTTATCAATTGCAAGTTTTACGTGGCTTAGGGATTTCGGAGATAGAACCATTCTCATCTACGAACATGAACCACAACGAGGATAACTAAGTTATTAGCAACTCGTTATAAATCAGATATTGACTATAGTAGGAGAGACAGACACCCGCCAGCCACTTATGCAAAAACAAGTTGCATGTCAGTCGTGGAACCGGTCTCATGTACGATGACATGTAAGGTTGGTCCAGGCCGCTTCATCCCACTATGCCACCTATATCCAAAATACATAGAAGATGCAATAACATGATCATCATCGCCCACATATCAACATATGTGTACTACCTATGCTAAGCACCTACGCATAGATCAGGCTCTGATACCACTATTGGGTCCGTAGCATAGAAAACAAAAAATTTCCTACGGTGTGTCCTACACGCCAAGATCTATCTACTAGGTACAAAGCAACAGGTGGATATACATCCAACAAGAACTTACCCTCGTAGACAACGAGATTTGTTAACGAGTAGGAACTCGTGGTTGATGTAGTCGTACACTTGCCGATCTCAAGATCGTGAGGAAGTCCGAGCGCCACAACTCAGCAGCACATCCGCACTCGCACACACGTTCAAGCCACCGGACAACCTCCACCTCCTCGCTCCAGCGATCCAGTGGAAGCAGCAACTCCTTCCAGACGAAATGCCACCGGGAACATGTATCTCGCTAATCCGAGACCATGGGGAAATAATTCTAGAGGGGGAGAGAGATCCTTCACAAGGAGGTGTGAGGATGAAGGAGGGAATGGGTGGCCTTTTATAGGAGGAGGGGGTGCCCCCTCTCTCCATGGCCGGCGCATGGGGGGGTGACCCCTCACCTCCCCCATTCATGTGGTGGTAACCCCTCCACATTAAAATGCGTCTTCACATTCCCTTTTAAAGTCTCCACTTTAAGTGCATTAAATTTCTCCAAATTTAATGCTCTCTCTTTCAATAAAACTCTTTTTATAAAATTTATTCAGAATTTTGTTAATTACTTTAATTAACAAACATTCACATATAGCCCCTTGCAATATTTCAATATCACATGCAGAACCACTTTCTGAAATTCCTGCGCTTTGCAATTCTTTCGTCTGAAACATATGTGCTCCAAAATGGTGTTCGGTAACTCTTAAGTGTGCCACCCTACGGTTCGCGAATAATGCAGACATGATCGAGACCCTTCTCCGATCAATAATCAGCAGCGGGACCTGGAGATCCGTACTGACTCCTACACATTCAACAATGACTTCTGTGATCGTGAGAACCTTTAACGCTTGTAACTAAATCCCTTTGTCTCTCGATATATTACATGTCCGAGATTCGATCATCGGTATCTCTATACCTAGTTCGATCTCGTTACCAACATGCACTCTTTTCTCGTTCCTGTGATATAACATTCTAGTGATCATATCACTTGCTTGCAAGCTATCTCAATGTGATATCACCGAGAGGGCCCAGAGTATATCTATCCGTCATCTGGATTGACAAATTCCACTCTTGATCCATGAGCCTCAACATAACACCTTCGTAGTACTGAACCCATCTTTATAGTCACCCTGTTACGGTGTGACGTTTGATGTTATCAAGATACTCTTCCGGTATTAGCAATTAACATGATCTCATGGTCTAAGGATAAAGATTACTTTGTATGATGTTATAGCAATATAAACATAATGACTTGATCGTAATGCTATACTTCGGATGAATGTTCATCACATCATTCCACCAATGGTGTGGCCTTGTTATTAACAACATCCAATGTCCATGATCAGGAAACCTTGATCATCTTGTTAATCAACAAGCTAGTCTATAAGAGAGGCATAACTAGGAACCCTTTTTGTTTATTAAACACACATGTATTGATGTTTCTGATCAATACAATTCTAGCATGTAAAATAAACATCTATCATATATATAAGGAATATATAATAACAACTTTATTATTGCCTCTCAGGGCATATTTCCTTCAATGTTATCATGTGATGATAAAGTATTAATGTCAATCAAGGTGACATTAGTAAGTTGCAAAGGATTTGGGACTGTAAAGTACAGACCCAAGACTCAACCTCTTCCATGAGATAGCATGTCCAAGGTATCGGATATATGGTGCCAATGATTAAGAACAGATGCAGCTAGTGTATTTGTACTCTAGTGCAAGTGGGAGACTGTTGGAAATATGCCCTAGAGACAAATAGTAATAAGGACTATTATCATATTTCATATAGTTTATGATTAAGTTTTATATCATGCTATAACTATATTGAGTGGAAACATCAATACACGTGTGATATACAAACAATCAGGGGTTCCCAGTGAAACTCTAGTCACTGGTTCATTGGTCAACAGATGATCATGTTTCCTGATCATGTGGCATTTATGCCAGTTGGAAATGGAGTCAGCTCATTCTGTGAATGAGATGATGAACCAATACCCAACCTAAACATCATGACCCGATCATGTCACGAAGTTCAAGTTATGATGATTAGAAATGGATCCTCGTAGACTATTCCTTAGACCGTGAGGCTATATCAATCACTATCTCCCGAGAGTGCTTTGATAGCATCAAGCGCCACTTGGTAATACAGTGGTTATAAAGGTGTGTTCAGGTACTCGGAGGAAATCGTTGAGACAATATATGTCAAGATTGGGATTTGTCCGTCCACGTGACGGAAAGATACTCAAGGGCCCACTCGGAGAATTTATATCCAATAGTTGGGCAGCATGTGATTTGATCACAGGGATATCACTTGTCGGAATGAGTCAAGTAGCATTGTTGGGTAACGACATTGAACACGACATGGTGATGTCATTGATCAGATCTCGAGAAATGCAAGTATCGAGAGACAAAGGGAATAAGACACGACTGTCTCGGTTCAAACGATGAAAGATCTTCGTGGAACGCATAGGGGTCACATGGCCATCCAGGTCCCTCTGTCGATCATTGGTGCGGGAGTGTCCCAACCATGTCTGGAGTGTTCCCGAACCGTGGGGTATCACGCTTAAGGGTTTGATGATGCTTAGAAAGTGTTTATTGGATCGGAAGAATCACCGAAGAATAGTAGAGAGAAAATCGGAAGGGTTTCGGTAAGTCCGGAGCATGTCCGGAGTGGAGGTGGAAGTGTTTCATAGCCACAGAGATTGAATAATATATGCATGAATGTTAAATATTGATTTAATCATTTATTCATAATTATTTAATAAAAGAGAAAATCAATTAAATGGTCAAAGGGCTTAATGGGCCAATTCCCGGAAGGGAAAAGGCCCAAGAGGGGGCCGAACCCCTAGGAGGGGCCAAGGGGGTGGACGGCGGCCCTATTGGGCCAGCTCCCCACGTGGGGCCCATGGAGGGGTGGCTGACGGCGCCTTCCCCCACCTCCTCCTCCTTTAGTCCCACCCCGGGACTTTGAGGGAGGGTGTACCCCCTCCTCCCCCTATATATAGTGGGGGTATTTGGCCAGATGATGTATACGCACTTCTATTATTGTAGACAGTTGTTGGGCCTCCAAGTGCAGAGGTTTGTAGAACAGCAGCAAGTTTTCCCTTAAATGGATCACCCAAGGTTTATCGAACTCAGGGAGGAAGTGGTCAAAGGTATTCCCTCTCAAGCAATCTTGCAATCAAGATACAAGAAGTCTCTTGTGTCCCCAACACACCCAATACACTTGTCAGGTGTATAGGTGCACTAGTTCGGCGAAGAGATAGTAAAACACAAGTGGTATGGATAATTATAAGTGGTAATGGTGATAGAGAATAGCATGGTGGCGTGGAAAAGACTAAAGCAAAACTCAAATAAAGATGGAAAAAAGCAAACATGTAACAGATCTAGTTGCAAACGGTTTTTCAATGCTTAGCAACAAGGCCTAGGGATCATACTTTCACTAGTGAACACTCTCTCATATAAATATATTCACTTTATGATACTATTCTTAACTACTCTCCGGTTGGACACTCTAATGCATAGTAGGACTATAACAGCACACCTCAAAGTAAGCCTTTCCCATCTAGAAAACCCCACACTGTCACCTTGAGTACTAGATGAGTCCAACAAACACCACAATTTCATAAAGACATCCAACTCCAAATATAACTCATAACAAGTATTTGTAATCTCTAACCTAAGTGCCACCATGGTGAGCACGTTGTCACTTTCACACACATGGGGAGAGCAGAGATTCATTAAAGCACTTGAGTAGCAGAATAGATCTATAGAATACAAGCTCATGATCTCAATAAGATCATGCATAGAGAGAGAGATGAACACATAGCTATCGGTAGAACCCTTAGCCTCGAGAGAGAACTACTCCCTCATCATCATGGGAATAAACAATGGTGATGGAGATGGTGGTGGAGATCGATGGAGATGGCTCCCGGGGCACTTCCCCGTCCCGGCAGGGTGCCGGAACAGGGACTTTCTGTCCCCCGAATCTCCCCTTCGGTGGCGGCGGTGCTGCGGAACTTTTCGTGGCTGGAGGCTTCACGATTTAGGGTTTTCACATCGGGAGGAATATATAGGCGAAAGGGCAAGGTCGGTGGAGGCCCGAGGGGCCCACACCACCTGGTGGCGCGGCCAGGGCTTGCCCGCGCCACCACATGGTGTGGCCAGGCCCTGGCCCTCCTCCGTCTCGTATTCTGGCTCCGTGAGTCTTTCGGTAAAATATCAACTTTGGCTTTTGTCCCGTCCAATTCCGAGAATATTGATTTTCTGACTTTCCCGGAACCAAAAACAGCAGAAAACAGGCAACTGGCACTGTGGCTCTTGTTAATAGGTTAGTCCAAGAAATCACATGAAAAGTACTCCAAAGTGTGGACAAAACAAAAGAAAGTAGATAAAACCAAGCATGGAACATCAAAAATTATAGATACATTTGCAATGTATCACCAGATAAATACACACAATATTGAAAAAAGATCTTCCCACTTTTGGGAGGACCTCCAATTGATATTTTATCTCTCTCTCACGTGACCGTGGTCCCAAGTTTGGACTGCGTGAACGAGAGACATCTTCACCACGGAGCGTCGTCCTGCTGCGGGATTCAGATCCAGGAGCTCTACTTCTGCAACTGCTGCTGGATCGGGGAAGCGGGAGTCATCATCAGGCACCGGACGTGTGTAACTCCCCGCGAGGTGTCACACTTGAGGCACTCAATTCGTTGGAGCCACGGAGCGCAAGGACTTCATCACGACCTTGAGGTCGGCTTCGGCTCGTCTACATCAACCACGCTCTCCTAAGCATTAACAACGCTTTTCAGTCTTCAAGGGTAAGTTCGCGAAAAGCCCCTCCTGTTACTGTATTACTAATAGGTAGGCCCTGGCAACATCAGGGGTTCAGGGGCTAGGGTAAAATTTTATTGTTTTCATGTGTGGAACCCCTACATGTCACCCCAGAGAAAAGAAATGGGAGAAAGTTTTATATTGATGTTTTTTGACAGGGAATGGAGGAACACCACACCAAGATTTATCAAAGAATGATGAATACCATAAACTTATGGATGCCCAAGGTACCCCACTAGACCTATCAAACTCTTGGTTTGCAAACCTTTAAACTTTGTTTTTTGAGCAACATAGAATGATCGTAGAAACTTGAAGCGTCTTTGTCTAGTTTTATGTCTAGTTTTGCATGTTGCCTTGAGAATAAATGAAACCACCATGATAGATGTTTTGCATGATTAGGAAATATCTACTGAAACAATCTATCCCATGATTAAATTTCTTGATGAGAATGAGTTATGTGCTATCAAAAGAAAAGGGAATGAAAGCAAAAAAAAAGATGAAATTCAAAGTCATGCTTAGTGTTGCTAGCTCAAATACTTTAATGAATGATAATTTGATAGTGCCTTATGTAGTGATACATTTTGCTCATATATATTTATGTTTAATACTAAGAAGAATTGTGTGATGATAAATGTTGGGTACTATGTATCCAATGGCATACTTGTAGATCTTTTTGCTAGCTGAAAAAATCCTATACAAGCAAAGCTTATTTATCCAAAAACCCTTAAAACCAATTCCCACAGCGTACACCATACATACCTATATAGAATAAATGTTATTCCAAGTATATTTCTCATGTGCCTTGTTTTATTTAGCTTCCAAATAATATTGCTCTTATGGTTATGGTTGTCATAGAGAAGTTAATTATGGGGTGACCACGAACTTGAAGGCACAACCACCTAAGGTGGTAATGATTTATGAAACATAAAATGGTTTTGTCAGATAAAAAGTGGAAGGAAAGATAACAAAGGGGACATGAGATACTCTTGTTATACTTAGTAAACAACAAGTAAACTAAGGGTCATGGGTATTTCGATATATATACTCTAGGGAAATGTGTTGGAAAGGTAGGCACCCGAGGATTCGGCTAGCCATGGAAAGTGAAAAGCAAAGGTTGTTTTAGAGCATATGACATGATTGAAATACCCATGAATAAGGTTTATACTGGTTACTAGGAGGGCAAGACCGTTAACTGATGCCATATAAAAAATGGTGAAAGTGTTCGACAAAAGTTAAACTTCATGTCTATCTTGTTATAATTATTATCTTTTTGGAACTAGAAAGATGCTAATGATATGGGTAAATGGAACCAAACACTAATGATGAACTATTGATCAATCATAAACTTAATGAAATAGAGTTTGGAAGCTAAATAGGCCTTTGCACATGTTTAATCCATACTTACTTTCGGTACGAGATATAAAAATATCTTAAGGGAAGACATAAAACTAATAAGTGAGTCTTCCAGGTCAAGGGCATGAAACTAAGAAGTAGCCCAAAGAAGAAAGGCATAAAAAACCCATGCCAATGATATGAGAGAGTCTTCCAACAATTCTATAGGTTCATCTAAGTATGCTTGAAGGTTTGTTTTACCTCTCATTCGTGTGAACACAAGTCTACTTATTATTGAGCATGTTTGTAGAGTGCGAAAGATATCACTTTATAGCTCACTTGCTTGTTGTCATTCCTTAAAGATTGAACCACTTTGTGTGGCAATGAAAAAGAAGCAAAACAATAAACTCAAAAGTCCATGTTTAGTTTTATCACCTTCATACTCGAGGACGATCATGGGTTAAGTTGGGGGATGTTGATGAATGTAAAATGCAGACATGAACTTTGTAGTTTATTGTGCTAAAATGTTACTTATTTTGCAAATTTATAATATTCATTGGGATTAACCTACTAATAGTTGCAAAAGTGCACAAGTTCTTGTTTTACACTTTTTTGTGTAGGAAAAGGATGACTATGGAAGAAAATCACTCAATATGGCAGTATTTGGAGTTTCCTGAAATCGACGATATCACATTGTTTCAAGAAACACCGGTGTAAAAGTGTAGGACAGATATCAAGAATGTAAGTGGTCCATGTCAGAGGGTACAAATAAGCTTATAAACCTTATAATCATCATGTGCTAATGATTTGGGATCTATAGATATTCCATTCTGCACTCAAGTACCCTTCTAGGCAGAATGCATTTGATTGTCTTGCTGAACACTTTTTAAATATGGACCCATAAAAGCTTGAAGATGACGTCAAATGAAAAAGGATCCACATGAAAGTTGTGGGGAATTTCAAGTCGTACGATTTAGAGTCCACAATCGTCCAAAATGGAGTTCCAACTTTCCATAAAATCCCTGATTACTGAAGGGTACAGAAGCAGTTTCAGGATTCCGAAGTTGGTGACGTGGTTGACTCAAACTCTTTCCATATGAGATCAATTCGGCCAAGCCACAAATTTGAAGACTTGTGTCCTTTCTAGGATGCATTCTATAGGTTTCCAAGAGCCCTTGGATCCAAGAGTTTTGATCCGATGGTCCCGGTGAAGTTTCCCCCACTATATATTGAGGGAAAACCCTATTTTTGAAGGAAGCCACCACAAGGCACGAATTTGCCTCCCCCTTGGCCTCCATATACAAGGGGGAGGGCTCATCTACATCAGCAAGAAGCTCCAAGTAAGAAGGAGGAAAAGGGGCGGTGCTCCCCAAGCGCAGCCGCCACCATAGGAGGGCGCTGACGCCTCCCTGCCGCCGGCGTCGCCTCCTCTCCTAGCATGACCGCCTCCCCTCCTTGGAGAGGCACATCTCCATCACCATCTACATCGAGATTCCCTTAATATACCTACTGTAATCTCTTGGAAAACATGATGTATGAGGAAATATTTTACTTTCCCATGATCTATTGTATCTCTATGTAGATGTTTGAGTAGTGATTGTTCATGGCAATTTGTGATCTAGTTCGTTTTGGTTGCATACAAGTTTATTATCTTCTATGATGGTATTATGTAGTGATATATAAGTGCACACATATGCTGGGGGATGCATAAGGTTATCACTGTTACATGTTGTTAGGAGGAGGAACAGAGGGAGCTGAACAGAAACCGTGTTCCAAGTCTTATATGCATGCTATATTAATGGATGCTTAATTAATGAGGAATATATTGGGGACCTTAGAACTTAAAGCGGTGGTTCGACATATTTGTTTTAATGAATCCCTTGTTAGCACATTAACTTGGCTTAGGGACCAATCACTAGGGTGTGTGGTAGTTTATTTAGTTGACCACTGTGATTTAGGGCTCCACCTAGAAGAAACAATAGCCTTTATCCATATAAGTTAGATGTGATGGTTAGGAGTGTCACTTGCAAGACACATGTCCTTAGTTAATCCTATTGTTGCTCTAGATTTAGTACCTTGGGATTTTGATCATCGAGTTTTTTATGCTTTATTGTGTTTAGTACTGATGCATCTAGCTATAATATGTGTTTTACTAATTGTGACAAACAAATGAATGAAACAAAAAAAATCCTAAACATTTACTCCCTTAAGAAAACTTCCCATCACTCCACTTCACTAGATCTATTTTACCTGCACTAGTTTATTCATAGTAACTACTTCCAACAGTTTACCGCATTCTAGTTAATAGTAAAAACAACCACACATACACACTCTATATCCTAGCTTTGCATAAAAGGCCATATAAGTGGGTTATAGGGATTTAGAGAATAGATAGTTTACCTTCAGCTCCTCATGGGTTCGACACTCAAATACTTATGGAATTGTAGTACGATGATTCCCTGCACTTGGGGGGTCATCAAGATACTTTTCTAGCATCGCTGCCAGGGAGCGTAGCACTAGGTTTCTATTCTTGTTTGCATTGCTAGTTTATTTTTAGTACCTTGCATATAAAATTAAAACCCAAAAAAAATATAATGGAAAACTCTCACAATGATGTGTATGATATGCTAGTCAAATATGTTGAAAGCTTGAATATTCCCTTGGGCACTAACTTTTTGAATGCAAGAAATCATGATGATTAGGGAAGACGATGACAAAAGGATAAGGTTGGGCATGCCCATGCATCCCAAAGAAAAGGACATAGAAGAGAAAGAAAAAAGTGGAGAAAGAATGGAGTATCTACCCATCTTCTACTCCCAATAAGGGTAACACACAAATTTCCTATAAGTAACTCTTCTTATAATGATGATGATCTTTCATTGCGTAGTAGTCCTCTATGTGGAACAATGTGTAATATATGAGAGGATGAAAGTGATATAATTAAGTTAGATGATCCATTATGCTCATTAGATGACTTGTCTTTATATGGTGAATTTATTCAAAACTATGAGATTATGTTTGCTTTTGATGTTTGCAATAATTATGATAGAGGAAGAGATAAAAACCCTTTTTATGTTTCCATTCTATTTATGTAAGCTACTGATTATTATGTGCATTGGATACCACAACCTTGCTGCTATTTATTCATATATAAAATGCCAATGCGTAGGAAGAAAGTTAGACTCAAATGTTAACGTCTATGTGCTTTGTGGTGTGCTCCATATGCCTTAAATACTATTCAATTTTGAGCACACCTTGATATCCATGTAACATGTAAAATAACTTTAGCTACTATTTATTAATAATTGTGTAAGATTTTAACTAAATATAAAATTTAGTAGCAACTGCCGCCGCTTGGAGCAGTACGAGTCGCGTGTAGGAACCATTAGCAGCAGCAACAACATGGACATGGCCCTTGGAGCACGGCGGCACCATTAGTAGAAGTAGGCGAACACCATCTCGTGCCCATGGTCGCCCCGTAGGGGCTTGCATCATCGGCAGAAGAAAGGGAGGTGCAACGACGGCCGCCAACTTGGTGCAGCGGCGCGCCAAAGATGCAGGGTCAGGGGTGCGACGATGGGTGCCCAGGCACATGGCGGAGGTAGCCACAAGGACGCGGCGGCGGCAGCCCACCGATGCACGGCGTGGTTGGACGAGCTCACTTGCAGGGCCGGTCTTGAGATTTCAGGGGTCCGGGACAAAACTAAAATTTTGGATCCCTTAGTGAATTTTTTTATGCATATATGAGATGATAAAAAAATATTTTAAGCACACTTCTAATCATGTCAGAGAAACCGAGGACGTTGGCCAAAACAAGGCTGCCAGAAACGCTGCATCCTTGCTGTTGCGGCGGCGCATGCATCCGCGACAAGGCCGGCGAAGGGTGCTGCTAGGCTGTTGAATGCTTTATTGAGGAGCTTGATGTTTTCCAGCAGGACATCCGTTGTGGACTCGGCTTCCTCCACCCTCCGGCAGGCTGTTGCGGCCGTCCACCGCCGACAGGTCCAGCGACACAACATGGACATTGGAAGAAAGCTCCACGGGACAGCACGCAGCCTGGAGACGAAGGTGGCGGTGAATCTCGCTAGAAGGAGCTTGGGGATAGAGGGGGAAACAATGGGGGATGGTACGGTGTTCTGTTCTAGAAAAGGCAGCTCATGGTCTCTCTCCAGACGCTAGAGTAGGCATTGACAGGGATTGGGTGGAGACATGCTACTCCCTCTGATCCATATTAATGTTTTCAGATTTGTACAGATTCGAATGAATCTAGTCATATTTTAGTGCTAGATACATCCAAATTTAGATAAACTTAAGAACATTAATTTGGATCGGAGGAAGTACCAAAATTTTGCGGGTCACGCGGAGAGAAAAAACAAGTGGGAAAAAAGATAGTTAAATGGTCAGAGTGAACAGTAATTTACCACTAAGCTAGAGAGATGAAGACAAAGATAGATGTTGTACTACTAGGTAATAGAATGCACAAATCTGAATGTACATTTGGACGGTGAGATAGCGTATGTACCTGCTTGTACAAGCAAAAATCCATTCTCTAATAGTTAACTAATAAATAAGTTCATTTAACTCAAATTAGATTTACCAAATGAACTAGGTCGAGAGAAAGTTTCTGCAAATTTAGTACAAGAGTTTTTTAGTTGAGAGCCATTACTTGGTTAACCGTACTAGAAATAAAACAGCAATTACTAATCAAACTAGTATTATACATAAACTAGCAGTCTACATGGGGTTGGACGGGCGGTCATCCTCTTATTTTTTGCAAAGTTCCATGTATTAGATTCGGCACGATCCCTGGGAAAGGATTGAACGAAAGGAACAACCTCCGAGCGAATTGCTATCGAGAGAGAGGCTCAAGAGGAGATGTTAGAGAGACGTGTGATGGTGTGCTCTTGTTTCTGATCGAGAGTTTGAGAGCAGGAGTTACATAAGGAATCAATCGCTAGATCAGGTAGAAGTCGATCAACCTTGTAGGTAGGTATGCATTTAGAAAATCATAAGCTTAACACGGCCCAATTGGATAAAGTACATTCTTATTTTTTTATGGAATATATACTAGGCCCCAGAATTTTCTGGGCCCGGGGCGGCCACCTCTCGAGACCCCCTCCAGGGCCGGCCCTGCTCACTTGGAGGCGAGAGAGGAGGAAGGTGCAACGGCGACAGTCTCAAATGGGGCGACGACGCGCCATGGATTGTTGTTGCTGTGGTGGATAGAGATGCTAAGGAGAAATCGATACGGGAGCGCAAGGAACAGATAATATGAATTTGTGGGGGAGACGATGACGTACACACGTGGTGGGCCAGTTTATTTTCTAGCGACATGCCTAATACGCAGGAACCGGAGGCCAGGAGTCTCCGACTGCACTTAAGCATTTTGTGAAAAATGCTGAGTGTCCGTTCGAAGGCCACGAGCTTCCGAGCCTTTGGCTGGTATGGTTGACATGTGTCTACTGTTCTTCAAAATCCCACTTTTAATTCTATAAAGCAAAAACTCTAATCTTTTTTGCTCCATGTAGTAAAAAAAGGTTCGTGTGAAAACTTCGCCGGAGACTTACACGATCTCGTCAGAACCCTAGTAGCAAAACTGATATGCTAATGTAGTAAAAATAACTCGACAGGTGTAGCAAAAAAGTTTACCGGAGACATCGACAGCGACCTCGCCGGAGATCACGCAGCAAAAAAAAGTCTTGCAATGATACTGTAGAAGGGATTGTAACACGCATTGTATTACGGTGGTGCAAACCGCACACATATATAGGTACAATGGAAGGCCTCCATACCCTCAGACATAAAGTAGAGGCGGGGCCTAATCGCTAGTGTACTATACCCAAAATACCTACTCAACACCCCCCGCAGTCAAAGCGTCGGCAGAGCGGACGCAAAGGCTGGATCAAAACTCATCGAAGGACGCCATAGGCAATCCTTTGGTCATGATATCCGCGAACTTCTGTGAGGTGGGTACGTGTAGCACACGTATACGACCAAGAGCCACCTATTCGCGAACAAAGTGAATGTCGAACTCGATATGCTTCGTCCGGCGATGGTGGACGGGGTTGGCGGAGAGATACACGGCAGAGGCGTTGTCATAGTAGACCACAGTGGCCTTGTCGACAGGACAAGAGAGCTCCTGAAGTAGTTGTCGAAGCCAAGAGCACTCAGCGACAACATTAGCAAAAGCCCGATACTCCGCCTCGACGCTGGAGCGAGAAACCGTAGGCTGCCGCTTGGACCACTACGAGATGAGCGAGGGTCCAAGGTAGACGCAGTACCCCGAAGTGGAGCGCCGCGTGTCAGGGCAGCTGGCCCAGTCCGCGTCCGAATAGGCGATGATGTTTGTGTCCATAGAAGCAAGCAGCGAGAGACCAAGGTCCAGAGTGCCTCGGATATAGCGGAGAATCTGCTTTACCGAAGTCCAATGAGCATCCCGGGGAGCATGGATATGAAGGCATGATGGCTCAAAATATATTTGAGCTCGTTGGGAACCCCAAGAAGAAGGTATGATGAGCACAGCAGCAAGTTTTCCCTTAGTTATAAAATCAAAGCTATCAAACCAGTAGGAGCAAGGAAACAACTCCAAGGTGTTGTTTCCAACTTGGAATCCTGCACAACACAACCAAAGAAATTTGCCCCAACTTACAGTGAGGTTGTCAATCTCATCGGTTTTGCTGAAAACAAAGGATTAAACGTATTGTGTGGAAGATACTAATTGCTTGCACGAAGTAAACAGTAAACAGTAATTGGTAGATGGTTTATCAATGGTAAAAGAATGGACCGGGGTCCCTAGTTCACTAGAGGTGATTCTCCTTAAGATAGATAACATGTTGGGTGAACAAATTACAGCGGGGCAATTGACAGACACCGAGAAAGCATACATGCATATACTAATCATCTTGACTCCTATGAGATTTGATTGGGCATTACAACATTATACATAGACCGTAATCCAATTGCATCTATGATTCATAATCCACCTTCAGTTTATCATCCGAACCCCCTCCAGTATTAAGTTGCAAGCAATAGATAATTTCATTAAGCAAAGTGTGTAAAGTAAACAATATGGTTGCCCCATGGACAAAGGATTGTTGTTTTCTCCCTAGTGCAACAGCACATCTAACACCTTAGAGATTCCTGTCACTTCCCCAGATTACTAGAGGCATGAACCTACTATCGAACATAAATACTCCCTCTTGGAGGTTCTAGCATCTACTTGGCTAAGATAGCTACTAACAACGGAAAGTATGCAAGATCACAAATAACATAGACATGATGGAATCAATAATTATTCTGAAATAGCATCTCAATATCCATCGGATCCCCGCAAACACAACATATAAGATTGCAAATAGATGATCTTGATCATGAACGGAGCTCACAAGATCTAAATATGGCAGCACAAAGGAGGAGAACCAACCATCTAGCAACTACATGGACCTATAGTCCAGGGATGAACTACTCACACATCACACCGGAGGCAGTCATGGTAATGAAGAAGGCCTCCAGGGTGATCGCTCCCCTCCGGCAGGGTGCCGGGAAGAGCTTCAGATCCCTCCCGATCTAGGGATGGAGATGGCAGCGGCTACAGACTCGTTCGTGGAATTTTGATTAGATACTTAGGCTTTTCGTCCCGAGAGGCTTTTATAGGCGAAGGGGCAAGGTCGGTGGAGGCTCAAGGAGCCCACACCAAGTGGCGTGCGCCTAGGGCTGGCCGTGCCACCCTAGGGTGTGGCCGCCTCATGGCCCCTCTATGTCTCCCCTCCGGACTCCGTGTTGCTTCGAGTAAAATATTGACTTTGGATTTTGTCCGGTCCAATTTCGAGAATATTTCCTTACTAGCTTTTCTGAAACCAATTACTATTAATAGGTTAGTTTCAGAAAATGTGTAAAAATACTCCAAAGTGTGGAAAAAACATAAGAAAGTAGATATAAAAAAAGCATGGAACATCAAAAATTATAGCTACGTTTACGACGTATCAACATCCCCAAGCTTAACTCTTGCTCGACCTCGAGTAGGTAAGTGATAAAAAAGAATAATATTTTAGGTGACATGCACCATCACAATATTGATCAAGATATTTGTAAAACATTGATAGTTTGGTTCATAGTACTCTAATATAGACATGAATGATATAGTTCTAACAATAAGATATAGCAACTATGTTGTAACATGAAAATATACAAACAAAAGATTTATGAATAACAATGCTTTGAAAGACGTTTGTTTGTTTCATATATAGAAAACATAATGAGAATGGTATTCATCTTGTCCCTCATGGTGTAGCACAACATAAATGCATAGGACACCTTCAAAGTTCATAAGGGTGACTAGATACAAATAGTTTAAGAACAAGCAATATCAAAGGTATGAATCAATCAACAACTTTTGGGACAATGCACATTGAACTAAGAATGACCACTATTCTCTCTCAATAGGTCCATCAAGATAGAAGATGGAGACTCAACATAAAAGTAAAAGAAAGGCCCTTCATAGAAGGAAGCAGGGATTCAAGTCTCATAAACACTGGTGGAAAAATGGCCTCTAGTCCCGGTTCATAAGGGCCATTGGTCCCGGTTCCCGAACCGGGACCAATCACTCGGGACTAATGCTAGTCCCGGTTCGCGCACGAACCGGGACCAATGGGTCTCCACGTGGGCGGGCGCGCGACGAGGGGGTGGATCATTGGTCCCGGTTCGTGGAAAAAACCGGGACCAATGGGTCTCCACGTGGCAGCGCCAGAGACGGGCGGGGGTGGATCATTGGTCCCGGTTCTTGGCACGAACCGGGATCGTTGCTCTCTGTGCCACGGCAGGGTTTTCTGCCGCGGTAGGATTTTCGGGCTATTTTTTTGCCACGGCGGGATTTATTTATAAATTTAATGGTACTACATATTTACAGCAATAATGAAACCACGATATATATATTATACATCATGCATGATCACAAATATATACATCGTCTCATCCATCTTCTTGGTCGAAACATATTATAATTACAAACGCTACTCTCACACGAATTTGATCTAATTTACATCTTCTTTTTACACTTCACCCTTCCAAATGAAGCGGGTAATAGTATTCTGCTTTCGGATCTATGACTTGTTCTAATAAGAATCCGGCAATTTCCTCTGGAATTGCTTGCACGCGTTCTTGTGATAGAAGACCGTCCCGCATCCATTCGATCTAATATAAAGAAGGGGATCAATATATATGAATTAAACTAAACACAATTGGTGGTAATAAAATAAAGTTGTGATTATTGTTTATCGTACTTCAATTTTTTTGATGTTCCGGTCTGCCCCTTCTCTTTGGTCGTCTGGCGAATGAACTCGCAGACATAGTATCCACATAAGTTATTCCCGGCTTCCTGCCTCAAGCACTTTACGAGAACGGAGTTCAATCAAAATAATAATCAAGCATGATAATGGTGGTATTGAAACTAGAATCAAAGAGATGCGTGGATCTAGCAAGTAATACTTACATTCAATGGTTGAAATGTAAGCTCTGGCTTCCAAACACCCCTAGTTTTGGCGGTGAACCGTTTCCAAACCTTCTGGAGGCATTCCTGCATGTCCGCCCACTTTTCTAATGGTGTGTGTTTCGAGTCCAGGACATTTACTACTCCGGTGTCAACAACAATGATTAACAGAATATAGTGGAAGCTTGACACACTAACAAAATATAACACGAGTCCATTATACGCTTAACATCGAGTAAGCGAAAATAGAATGTGTACCATACAGTAACACTCGCCTAGCGTTGTAAGGAAATAGTATTTCCCTTCTGTTGCTAAAATACTTCAACGCTTGGAACAAGTTATCCTCTGTCTCTTTGGGATTTATTTTTAGAGTAACTTCATGAACGAAATTACAGTCAACAAACCCAAGGTCATAAATTTGTCCTTTGTTGCATTCGAGAATCTTCATTCTGCATATATAATTAGTATAGTGATTAGTAAGATTATACAAGCAACGAAAGAGCTAAGCTAGAAAGACTTAATTATAGAAATTAATAATACTTACAAACAATAGGCATTGACGATAGCTTTGTCGAGGGCATCTTGTTGGTAAAACTGAAATAGTTCTGGAAATTCAATCAGTATGAAGCCATCTCCATGACCGTAATGGTGGTGTTTATATGCAGCATAGATCCAGTTTTTGGAATCAGCACAGGCTTGGATGTACCAGTTGTGCAATCTTCGCATTTTTGTTGGTAGATCTTTGACTAACTCGGGTTTGAAGAGAGGAGCCCCTTACTGGTACACGTATGCTGTTTCTTGGTACCCCTCGAACTCATGCATACGGCTCATGTACTCAGTAATAGACAGTCCATATAATTGGGCCTTTTCTCCGTATAGTCGAACAAACTCTGGATCAATGTTCGGATCATGCCCCTCCTGGATCATCCGCTCATTGCTATCGTACACTTTGAGCGATTCGATCGATTGATTTTTCTGTTGTCCGAGCTGGGCAACTTCTTTCCCGACTCCCCGCTCTTTTGCCTCAGTCGACTTGGTAATAGAGCGATTATAGTCGGATGTGAGCGCTATGGGTTGGTGAAGCTGAATCTTAAGCGCGACTGCTTTGGCTTTATCTTCTGCGGTGACCGAGAAAAATGCCTCTATCGGCTTTTTCTTGTTAGCCATGTCAATCTTCCACTTTTCATAATGGGCAGCTGGGGCCGCATCAGTTTCCTCATATGTCTTCTCGCAAGGTAGCTTCTTCATATTCTGATGAGGTACTCTCGGGAGGGGCGATAGTTTACGTTTCGGTGATCAGAATGTGCTCTTGATGCTGCTGGTGGTTCTAACCCCCTTAGTATACTTCCGCTTTTGTCTCTGAGGTTCAGGGGACGGAGACGGCTGACGTGGCGGCGGAAACGGCTGAGGCGGCGATGGAGACGGTTGCGCTGAGTGGTGAGGCGGTGAAGGCGACGGTTGCGCTGGAGAATGGTGAGGTGGCGGCGAAGGTGGATTGCGGCTCTGAGGAGTGGGTGGCCTTGCGGCACATAATTTGGAAGCATAATGCGCTCCTTTAGCCATAGAATAGTCCCCCCTTTGGCTTCTCGTAGTTGAGTCAACTCCATATCTTCCCCTGCAGGGTGGTCTAGCTTCAGCTCCTCAAAATCTTCCGTCACCTCATCCACCGTGACGACAGCGTACCCTTTTGGGACTGGTCTGCAATGCCAAGTTGGTTTAGGCGCAATTGGTACCGCCATGCCGACCGTCACCGTCACCCTTAAGTTCATAACCTGCACCTTTAGCTCACAAGCTGTGGTCTCTGTGATATCATCCACCGGGTAGCGTTTAGGAGGAGATGTCGTCGATGCATCATCATCAACATCATGGAGCTGCGTGGAAGCGACGCTGCTTTTCTTATTCGATAGGGCGCCGGTACCCTCGAATGCAGCTTCTACCACGTGCCGCTGAGATTGGCCGCTAGTACCTTGCTGGCTAAGTCTGTCGAGTTGATCCTGGTGCCACTTTAATGCTTCTTCTACATTACGCAGCCGGTTTGTAGCGGCCGCTTTCTTAGCTGCCTCCCTTTCCTTTCTCCTCTGATGGCTTTTATCGGGATATCTCTTCATTTCTGGGGGGAAGGCAACCTTCCATGGCTTGGAGCCTGGTGTGCCTCGTGCTCGTCCGTCGTGTTCAGGATTTTTAAGGACCCGTGTGGGCTCGTCGTTCTCTCTATCGGGAACGAACCGTCCCACTACAACATCATCTACTGCATTTCTAATATCGTTGATGGGCAGTAGGGGATCATCTTTGTGTTTCTGATTATATATTGCCCTCCCTTCTTTGTCCAACGTGCCCCCATGGCCGTAAAACCAGTTTCTCGCCCGTGGTGTCCATGTTGCGGGCTCTGATCTGATCCCGGCAGCTATGTAATTGACCTCAAGTGCATCCCACTTAGGCATGCAACCGGCATAGCCAGCAGGCCCCATGTTATGATGGTATAGTTTCTTAGCAGTGTTCTCCGTATTTATTCTAGACCTTTCCTTAGCTTTCTCCGATGTCTTGTACTTCACAAAATCCTCCCATTGGTGTCTTAACTTAGCATAGCCGGCTTCATTGAAATTCGGAGTCTTCTCTACCTTGACAAAGTTATTGTATAGTTTCTTCTTCTAGTTCTTGAATGCATCGGCCATCTTGCTGAGAGCAAACTTCTTGACTCTTTGCACAAGCTCCATTCTTGCTCTCTCCTCCTCATCTGGATTCACATCTGGTACCGGCAGGAGGAAATTAGTCATGAGTTTGTCAAAAAGCTTATCTTTGGCGTTGTCGCCGACATAGGGGACTCCACCGCTGCTTGGCCGATTCCATTCTTGAATGGTGATCGGCATGTAGTCCCTCACAAGAACTCCGCATTGCTTGACAAATTTTCTTGCGACATTGATGGGAGCTTGCGGTTCGCCATCTACACCGACCACGTCGATCCTATACCTCACAGTGTCATCCAACTTTTTTGTTGGGCCTCGTTTCGTTCTTACGGAAGAAGTTCTCGATCCGGAGGGCTAAAAGAAGAAAGAGTGTTAATATATGCATGTATATATATGGACAGCAGCATTTTAATTACAAAAATACATATATACACCTCGCCAGTGTTTGCGAGATTTAAGGTTCCGCCGGATCCGTCGCCTTCTTCTCGGCTTCTCCCCTATCCCAGGCTTCGGCTTCTACCTCACCGGAGCCGTATCATAGGTTGAGAGACTCATCTCCCTAACCGGAATCGTTCAGAAACTCACTCGTGACATCGTTATCGATATCTTCATTTTCGTAGATCATCCCTTGGAGGATGTTTTCCTGATGTGTTGGATCCATAGTATCTACAAGTTAAACAATCAACACATGACATCGATAATGATATGAAAATTTAAACATAGTTGAAATTTAACCCTAAGGCATGCTTGGCAATTTAAGTGGGATCCGAAGGGTCCAAACCATAGTACAGGAGAGACCCCGAAATCACCTACGAGGGGTTGATTTCATTACCTTATTAAACTTGTAATTAAAGTTGTTGAACAATGCATGATTATGAGTCTATTGTGTAGTTCTCATTTTTCCGAACATTTTGATATATTATACATATTTTTCTGACTTAGAAATAATTAGTTATTGAATTTATAAGATTAAACTCATTTCTGAAATTATTTAAACAATTATTAAACTTTTATTGCGTCAGCATAGGTAAAGGCTGACGTCACCTAAGGCTGGGGAACCTTTTCTCACAGATGCATTGCCTACCCATAGTGACTGATTAGTCGGGCCAGGGCCACGTCGGGCTGCCACGCTGGCAGAGCTTACTCGACGCCCACGTCAGGGCGCCACATGAGTGCCACCTTGGCGCCACATGGGCTCACCGGAGGGCACGTCAGCCGGCGGTGGTTAGTGGCACTAGAGTGTTTGCTGGAACGCGCCGAAGGTCGGGTTCGAACGAGCGCGTCGCGAGTAAGCTAACAGTGGTCGCGCCGCCCCTTATTGGTCATCGGAGCGTCGTCTGCGACGGCGTCCGGCGGCGGCGAACAGTGGCGCTTGGCGACAGAAGGAAACGGAGCAAGATAGAGAGAGAAAGGAGAGGTCTTGGAGGACCAGCGGCTCACCACGAAGACGATGGACGGGTCGACGAGGCCGGAGGAGCTCGGAAGCAGCGGCAATGGCGACGGCCGGAGTCGGAGAAGACGGTGACCGTGGCGTCGATTTCCAGCGTGCGCGGTCGGTTCCTCAGACGGTGGTGGCGTGGCAGCGGCGGGCGTCGACGGCGTGAAGCGGCCGCTCTGGATTTGGGCAGCCTGCCGGCGTGATTTTGCTCCACCGCAAATTTTCCTTAGCCGTGCGTCGATGTGCGCTATGAATTGGAGGAGTTGGAGGAGGAAGGGCCGGGGCTGTTAACTGTACATACCATTGGTCCCAGGTCGTCCCAATAACCGGGACCAAAGGACCAACAGTCCCAGTTAGTGCCACCAACCGGGACCAAAGGTCTGGGGCAGGAGCATTGCTGTGCTGCCACGTGCGCGGGCCTTTGGTCCCGGTTCGTCCCACTAACCGGGCCCAAAGGGTCAACAGTCCTGGATCGTGCCAACAACCGGGACCAAAGGCATGTTAATGGCAGCGCGCGCATCCAGGATCATCGGTCCCGGTTGGTGGGACGAACCGGGATCGTTGACCCGTTTTTCAGATTTTGGCAAACCTTTTGGTCTTCCCGCCATTTTCAAATTTGTTTTCTTCTTTAATTAATAAGATGTTTCAATTTAAGATGATTTTTTATTTGGAATTTCAAAAAACTTTCAACAGGAAAAGTGCTTCAATTTACATAACTAATCAAAAACCATTCTCTATTTTCAAATATTTTTATTTGAACTATACAATTTTACTATTTTCAATTAAAATTGCATTAACAAATATTTATTACATAATTTGGAATTTCAAAAAACTTTCAACGGGAAAAGTGCTTCAATTTACATAACTAATCAAAAACCATTTTTTGTTTTCAAATATTTTTATTTGAACTATACAATTTTACTATTTTCAATTAAAATTGCATTACCAAATATTTATTGCATAATTTGGAATTTGAAAAAACTTTACACAGGAAAAGTGCTTCAGTTTAAATAACTAATCAAAAAGCATTTTGTGTTTTCAAATATTTTTATTGGAACTATACAATTTTACTATTTTCAATTAAAATTGCATTAACAAATATTTATTACATAATTTGGAATTTCAAAAAACTTTCAACAGGAAAAGTGCTTCAATTTACATAACTAATCAAAAACCATTTTCTGTTTTCAAATATTTTTATTTGAACTATACAATTTTACTATTTTCAATTAAAATTGCATTACCAAATATTTATTGCATAATTTGGAATTTCAAAAAACTTTCAATAGGAAAAGTGCTAGAATCAGGGCATAGTTTGTGATAATGTGCCCATATTGTGCACACATGTGCATCTTGGGATGGCTTACGATGTTGCGGGAGGAAGTTTTCCTTTTTGAGGCACGAAAAAGCCAATTTCCATTTTTGAGGTGCCGAAATCGGGGTGTTCTGTGAAACAACCACCAAATTAAAGTTTAGCATTGGTACCAAACCATTTTTCAAAAATACTATACCACCTTATATGGACAATTTCCCAACCGGTGTATCTAGAACCTTTCTGTCCATCCCTCATGAAAAAGACAAATTCCTGCCGAATCGATAGGAGGTTGCCAAGATTTGAACTACAAGTACATGATATAATGCTTGTGAATTTTTAAAAAAATCATTTATAGGTTCACAACATGCTATTTCATGAGAGATCCACTTCAAGTTCAGCGAGGCTCAGCCCCGGGCTAAGAAGCTTCATGCCCGCCGTTTTGAATATAGTTTGAAACGGGCATAAGAAATTCAAAAATGATCCAAACAATGTGAAACCTTCGCGGGGTGTCATATTATGTGTCACAGTTGCGAGGAAAAATATTTAACTTGAAAAATTGCAAACATCATAAAAAATCCTTCACAAAATGACCTATCATGTTCGAGGTTTCATGGCATTTAGGTCAAACCACCAATGTTATGGCTAGAATCAGGGCATAGTTTGTGATAATGTGCCCATATTGTGCACACATGTGCGTCTTGGGATGGCTTATGATGTTGTAGGTGGAAGTTTTCCCTTTCAACGCACGAAAAAGCCAATTTCCATTTTTGAGGTGCCGAAATCGGGGTGTTCTGTGAAGCAACCACCAAATTAAAGTTTGGCATTGGTACAAAACCATTTTTCAAAAATACTATACCACCTTATATGGACAATTTCCCAACCGGTGTATCTGGAACCTTTATGCCATCCCTCATGAAAAAGATAAATTCCTGCCGAATCGGTAGGAGGTTGCCAAGATTTGAACTACAAGTACATGATATAATGATTGTGAATTTTTAAAAAAATCATTTATAGGTTCACAACATGCTATTTCATCAGGGATCCACTTCAAGTTCAGCGAGGCTCAGCCCCGGGCTAAGAAGCTTCATGCCCGCCGTTTTGAATATAGTTTGAAACGGGCATAAGAAATTCAAAAATGATCCAAACAATGTGAAACCTTCGCGTGGTGTCATATTATGTATCACAGTTGCAAGGAAAAATATTGAACTTGAAAAATTGCAAACATCATAAAAAATCCTTCACAAAATGACCTATCATGTTCAAGGTTTCATGGCATTTAGGTCAAACCACCAATGTTATGGCTAGAATCAGGGCATAGTTTGTGATTATGTGCCCATATTGTGCACACATGTGCAGCTTGGGATGGCTTACGATGTTGCAGGAGGAAGTTTTCCTTTTTGACGCATGAAAAAGCCAATTTCCATTTTTGAGGTGCCGAAATGGGGGTGTTCTGTGAAGCAACCACCAAATTAAAGTTTGGTATTGGTACCAAACCATTTTTCAAAAATACTATACCACCTTATATATACAATTTCCCAACTAGTGTATCTGGAACCTTTCTGTCTATCCCTCATGAAAAAGACAAATTCCTATCGAGTCGGCAGGAGGTTGCCAAGATTTGAACTACAAGTACATGATATAATGCTTGTGAATTTTTAAAAAAAATCATTTATAGGTTCACAACATGCTATTTCATCAGAGATCCACTTCAAGTTCAGCGAGGCTCAGCCCCGGCCTAAAAAGCTAACCGAGACTAAAGTTGTTGGTGGGATAAGGACGTGTGGGTAACCTTTAGTCCCGGCTGGTGGGTGCAACCGAGACTAAAGCTGTCGGTGGGATAAGGACGCGTGTGTAACCTTTAGTCCCGGCTGGTGGGTGCAACCGAGACTAACGTTGTCGGCGGGATAAGGACGTGTGGGTGGACGCACTGCTCGATGAGATAAAGCATGTAGCGAAACGATGCCCTGTCGGAGGAACAAGACAAAGTAGAAGCGGCGTCGTGCCTATAAAAGGACCATCGATACGCCATGGCAAGCAGCTCAACAAGCCAACATAGGTAGAGAGAGTTTCATCCCCATGGATGGAGGGTTGGGAAATCTCCCGTGGCGGAGCTTCTCGAAGATGTCGTTGGTGCACACGCCCTACGGCATCTTCGGAAGCTCCGCCTCGGAAAAATTTCCATGCAAGCCCGTGAAAGACTCCATCTCCTCTAACAGTGTTGGGGAAAGGGTTGAGAAATCTCCCGTGGCGGAGCTTCTCGAAGATGTCGTTGGTGCACACGCCCTACGACATCTTCGGAAGCTCCGCCTCAGAAAAATTTCCCTACAAGCCCGTGAAAGACTCCATATCCTCTAACAGTGTTGGGGAAAGGGTTGAGAAATCTCCCGTGGCGGAGCTTCTAGAAGATGTCGTTGGTGCACACGCCCTACGGCATCTTCAGAAGCTCCGCCTCGGAAAAATTTCCCTGCAAGCCCGTGAAAGACTCCATTACATAAAGTTTCGATACATCACATAAAGTTTCCATACATCACATAAAGTTTCCATACATTACATAGATTTACATAGGTTTTAGGGTTTAGGATATGAATCCTTCGTCGCTTATGTCGATCCCTTGCCTATGATCGCTTCTTAGGCCGTAACCATGGAGCATCTTCTTTGCTTAATGGGATGCTTAGGTCAGTTTTCACGGTGAAGGGCGGAATTTCATCAAACTTATCATAATCTGCTGACATGTCTGTCTTGTCCTCGACTCCCGTGATGTTTCTTTTCCCTAAAAGAACTATGTGACGCTTGGGCTCATCGTCTGATGTATTCGTTTCCTTATTTTTTCTTTTTTCAGTCTAGAGGACATGTCCTTCACATAAAAAACCTGAGCCACATCATTGGCTAGGACGAATGGTTCGTCTCTATAACCAAGATTCTTGAGATCCACTATTGTCATTCCGTACAGCTGGTCTACCTGTACCCCTTCTCCATTCATGTTGACCCAACTGCACCGAAACAATGGGACCTTAAAAGTAGGTCCATATTCAAGTTCGCATATCTCCTCTATATAACCATAGTATGTGTCCTTTTTCCCATTCTCGCATGTTGCATCAAAGCGGACACCACTATTTTGGTTGGTGCTCTTTTTATCTTGGGCAATCGTGTAAAATGTATTCCCATTTATCTCGTACCCTTGGAAAGTCAATACAGTCTCCAATAGTGGCGTCATTCATGAGATGTAATTGCAACCAAGTGACGAAAGTCTCCATGTGATTTTCTTTAATCCAGTAGTCATCCTTCCCCGGGAACTTGGAGCGTACAACATTCATGTGTTCCTCGATATACGGAGCCACGAAGGTAGAACTTTGGAGAACTATGTAGTGTGCTTGATTCAAAGAATGTCCGTCCCTAAATAGCATTGCTTTCTTTCCTAGCGTGCCTTTTCCACTCAGTCTCCCCTCATACCGTGATTCAGGAACACCAATCGGCTTAAGGTCAGGAAGAAAGTCTACACAGAACCCAATGACCTCCTCTGTTCCATAGCCCTTGGAGATGCTTCCTTCTGGCCTAGCACGGTTACGAACATATTTCTTTAAGACTCCCATGAACCTCTCGAAGGGGAACATATTGTGCAGAAATACAGGACCGAGAATGTAAATCTCTTCGACTAGGTGAACTAAGAGATGCGTCATAATATTGAAGAAGGACGAGGGGAACACCAACTCAAAACTGACAAGACATTGGACCACATCCTTCTGTAGCCTTTCTAGACTTTCTCGATCGATTACCTTATGAGATATTGCATTGAGGAATGCACATAGCTTCACAATGGCTAATCGAACATTTTCCGGTAGAAGCCCCCTCAATGCAACCGGAAGCAACTGTGTCATAATCACGTGGCAATCATGAGACTTCAGGTTCTGAAATTTTTTATCTGCCATATTTATTATTCCCTTTATATTTGACGAGAAGCCAGTCGGGACCTTGATACTGTAAAGGACTTCAAAAATATTTCCTTCTCTGCTTTGGTAAGAGCATAGCTACTTAAGTATTTACGTCCTTTATCAGTATGCTTGTTGTATGGGTCTTTGATACGTTGATGGTCCTCCCGTGCTTCTGGTGTATCTTTGTCTTCCCATACACGCCCAGGAAGCCTAGCAGGTTCACGCAAAGATCCTTCGGCACGTGCATCACATCGATTGAAGAACGGACCTCTAGGTCTTTCCAATACTCAAGCTCCCAAAATATAGATTTATTTTTCCACGTGGCCGTGTGTCCGGTAATGGGGTCTTTCAGAACAGATTGACCGCCAGGACCCTTTCCAAAGATTACTTCTAGGTCCTTCACCATACCAAATACATCAGCACCTTTAGGGAGCTTAGGCTTCTTCCGGTAATCTGCCTCACCATTGAAATTCTTGTCTTTCTTTCTTACTTGATGATTGGTCGGAAGAAATTTACGACACCCCAGGTACACAACCTTCTTACATTTATCCAAATATGTACCTTTAGTATTATCTAAACAGTGTGTGCATGCATTGTATCCCTTGTTTGACTGTCCTGAAATGTTACTAAGAGCAGGCCAATCATTGATGGTTACGAACAACAACGCTCGTAGGTCAAATGGCTCCTGTTTGTGCTCATCCCACACCTTTACACCTGGTTCTGCCCACAACTGCAAAAGTTCATCGACTAGTGGCCTTAGGTACACATCAATGTCATTGCTGGGTTGCTTCGGTCCTTGGATGAGCACTGGCATCATAATGAACTTCTGCTTCATGCACAACCAAGGAGGAAGGTTGTAGATACATAGAGTCACTGGCCAGGTGCTGTGACTACAGCTCTGCTCCCCAAAAGGATTCATGCCGTCTGTACTTAGACCAAACCATAAGTTCCTCGCGTCACCTACAAAGTTCGAGTACTTTCTCTCGATGTTTCTCCACTGCGACCCATCGGCGGGGTGTCTTAGTTTCCCGTCTTTCTTACGCTCTTCTTTGTGCCATCGCAACAACCTGGCACGCTCTTTATTTCTGAACAGACGTTTCAACCATGGTATTATAGGAGCATACCACATAACCTTAGTAGGAACCCTCTTCCTGGAGGGCTCGTCATCGCCCTCAACATCACCAGGGTCATCTTGTCTGATCTTGTATCGACATGCATTGCATACCGGGCATTTATCCATATTCTTGTACTTCTCACCGCGGTACAGGATGCAGTCATTAATGCATGCATGTATCTTCTCCACATCTAATCCTAGAGGGCAGATAGTCTTCTTTGCTTCGTACGTTGTCTCGGGCAGCTCGTTATCCTTTGGAAGCTTCGGCTTCATTATTTTCAGTAACTTCTCAAATCCCTTGTCACATAAGCCAGTCTCTGCCTTCCATTTCAGCAGTTCAAGTGTGGTACCGAGCTTTGTGCTGCCATCTTCACAATTGGGTACAATTTGTGATCCTTTTGCATGGCCTCCAACTTAAGCTTCTCCCTTTCTGTATCACATTGTTGCTTTGCATCAGAAATGACCCGACCAAGACCATCAGCGGGCTCATCCGATGCCCGTTGTTCTTCTTCATTGTCGCCTCCCTCTTCTTCATTGTCTTCCATTGCAGTATCACTGTATTCTTTAGGGGACATAGGATAGCTGTCATCATCCTCCTCTTCTTCATTTTCTTCCAGCCTAACCCCTCTTTCTCCGTGCATGTCCAAACAATAATATCCGGGCATGAAACCTCTCTGAAGCAGATGGCTTTGAAGGATTCTCGGGGCAGAGTGCTCCGCCACGTTCCGACAGTCGACGCAGGGACAAGGCATAAAATTATCCACTTTGTTTGCCTTAGCCAAATTGATAAATTTATGGAGGCCTGAATAAATTTGGAATGGCGTCGGTCGCCATACATCCATGGCATCCGTGCATCGATCTGCGTCATAATAATTAACCATTACAATAACATCGTGAATAGTAAAATGACCACCCTACATGGACAGATGCAATATTTTTGTATCAGTTACAGATAAAGAAGATAAGGTTGCTAACCTCAGCCGAGGATACCGTGTTGTGCGAATTAAAGTGTGGCTCGGACATTTCGTCGAACACCTTGTGTGCAATCAAAGAAAAAAAAGCTAGCACTAATACATTGCAAATGTATCTATAATTTTTGATGTTCCATGCTTGGTTTTATCCACTTTCTTGTGTTTTGATCCAACTTTGGAGTACTTTTATTATGATTTCTTGGACTAACCTATTAACAAGAGCCACAGTGCCAGCTGCCTGTTTTCTGTTGTTTTTGGTTCCAGAAAAGTCAGAAAATGAATATTCTCGGAATTGGACGGGACAAAAGCCAAAGTGCCTATTTTTCCGGAAGGGATCAAGTGCCAGAATACGAGATGGAGAAGGGCTGGGGCCCGGCCACACTACCTGGCCGCGCGGCTAGGCCTGGCTCGCGCTAGGGGGTGGTCTGGCCGCCCCCAGCACCCCCTCGGCCTCTCCTTCCGCCAATAAGTTGCCCTCGGGACGAAAACCCTAAGTACCCGATCAATAATCCACGAACGAGTCTGTAGCCGCCGTCGTCTCTTTCCCTAGATTGGGAGGGATCTGAAGCTCTTCCCGGCACCCTACCGGAGAGGGGAATTCACCCTAGAGGCCTTCTTCATCACCATGCAAGCCTCCGGTGTGATGCGTGAGTAGTTCATCCTTGGACTACGGATCCATGTAGTAGCTAGATTGCTGGTTTCTCCTCCTTTGTGCTTTCATGTTTAGATCTTGTGAGCTCCGTTCATGATCAAGATCATCTATTTTTAATTCATACATGTTGTGTTTGCGGGGATCCGATGGATATTGAGATGCTATTTCAGATTGATTATTGATTTTATCATGTCTTTGTTATTTGAGATCTTGCATGCTTTCCGTCGTTAGTAGCTGTCTTGGCCAAGTAGATGCTAGCAACTCCAAGAGTTAGTATTTATGCTCGATAGTGGGTTCATGCCTCTGGTAATCTGGGAAGTGACAGAAATCTCTAAGGTACTAGATGTGCTGTTGCTACTAGGGAGAAAACAACGATCTTTTGTTCATAGAGCAATCGTATTGTTTACTTTACACGCAGTTCGTAAAGCAATAATCTGTTGCTTGCAACTTAATACTGGAGGTGGTTCGGATGATAACCTGAAGGTGGATTATTAGTCATAGATGCAGTTGGATGGCGGTCTATGTATTATGTTGTAATGCCCAATCAAGTCTCAGAGGAGTCAAGATGATTAGTATATGCATGTATTGCTTTCTCGGTGTTTGTCAATTGCCCCGCTGTAATTTGTTCACCCAGCATGTTATCTATCTAAGGAGAGCCACCTCTAGTGAACTATGGATCCTGGTCCTTTTACTTTACATACAATCTACAATCTTTTACTGCTTTGTGTTTACTTTCTGCAAACTTTTACTTCTTTCCATTCGATACGTTTAATCCTTTGTTTTTCGCAAAACACGGTGAGATTGACAACCTCATCACAAGTTGGGGACAAAGTTATGTGGTTGTGTTGTGCAGGTCTCCACGTTGCTACTAGAACCGGTAGTGCGCCCTGCCAAAGCTCAGCTAGTAACACCTTTGAGGTGTTTCCTTGCTCCTACTGGTTCGATTAAACTTTGGTTTCATAACTGAGGGAAACTTGCTGCTGTGATCATCATACCTTCCTCTTGGGGTTCCCAACGAGCTCTACATCAACACCGCCATCAAGCATTTTTTTGGGTGCCGTGCATTGAGCCATCAAGCATTTTTCTGGCGCCGTTGCCGGGGAGTCAAGGACATCTTCACAAGGGGAGTCCCTCATAACCAATCTCTTTACTTTGTTGTTTTTGTTTTGCTTAGTTTCTTTTTTTCTTTGTTTGCTTGTTTTGTTCTTCAAAACCCCAAAAAAAATTAGTTTTACTTGTTTGCTTTCTTATTTGAAAACCCAAAAAAAGACTACTCTTGAAAACACCAAGTTGTGTGACTTCACTAGCACCAACAACAATGATTTTATGAGCACTCCTATTGCTCCACCTATGGCTGAAAATACTTTCTTTGAGATAAAACCTGCTTTGCTCAATCTTGTTATGAGAGAGCAATTTTCTGGTATTGGTAATGAAGATGCTGCTTCCCATCTAAATAACTTTGTTGAACTTTGCGAGATGCAAAAGCATAAGGATATAGATGGTGATATTATTAAACTGAAATTGTTTCCTTTCTCTTTGAGAGGAAAAGCTAAAGAGTGGTTGAATTCGTTAACTAGGAATAGTATTGATTCTTGGACTAAGTGCAAAGATGCTTTTATTGGAAAATACTATCCTCCTGCTAAGATTATATCCATGAGAAGTGAAATAATGAAGTTTAAACAACTTGATAATGAGCATGTTGCTCAAGCTTGGGAAAGAATGAAATCTTTGGTAAAGAATTGTCCCACTCATGGACTGACTGCTTGGATGATCATCCAAACTTTTTATGCAGGATTGAACTATTCTTCAAGGAACCTATTGGATTCAGCTGCTGGAGGTACCTTTATGACCATCACTTTGGGTGCTGCAACAAAACTATTGGATAATATGATGGTTAATTATTCTGAATGGCATACTGAGAGAGCTCCACAAGGTAAGAAGGTAAATTCTGTTGAGGAAACCTCCTCCTTGAGTGATAAGATTGATATTACTATGTCTATGCTTGTTAATGGGAAAGCCCATATTGATCCAAATAATGTTCCTCTAGCCTCTTTGGTTGCTCAAGAAGAGCAAGTTGATGTGAACTTCATAAGAAATAATAACTTTGGCAACAATGCTTATGGTAATAATACTTATAGGAACAATTCTGGTAACAACAATTATAAGCCATATCCTCCCAACAATGGTAATGCTTATGGAAATTCTTACAACAATAATAAGAGTGCTCCCTCTGTACTTGAAGTTATGCTTAAAGAGTTTATTAGTAAACAAACTGCTTTCAATAAAACTATTGAGGAGAAACTCTCTAATGCTGAAAGAAATATAACATCTTTGGCTGAATCTCAATCTTCTTTGAATAAAATGACTGCTAAACCTGAAACTAATGAGAATCCCTTTGCAGCTACTACTTCCATACAAGTAACAATTGATGAAAATGTTAGACTATTAGCTGAATTACATGCTAAGTGGGAAAGAGAAGATGAAATTGCTAGAAACATTAGTGCTTCTACTATTACCACCACTAGTGTTGAGGCTAGTAATAGTTCTACTACTTTAGATGATAAAGTTGATTTTGATCTTGATGGTTGCAACATCTCTGAAGTTATTAAGTTCCTACAAAATCTTGCTAAAAGTCCTAATGCTAGTGCTATGAACATGGCTTTTACAAAACACATTACCGATGCTCTCATAAAGATTAAAGAACAAAAGATGAAACATAAAGCTTCTATTCCTATAAAACAAGAAGATGGTTGGGAACCCATCATTAATATGAAAGTGAATGACTTTGATTTCAAAGCTTTGTGTGATCTTGATAGTAGTGTTTCTATTATGCCTAGAAGGATTTATGATATGCTTGATTTTCCTCCTCTTGAAGATTGTCATTTGAATGTCCCACTTGATGCTAATGCTAAACAGAAACTCATGGGGAGTCTTAATGATGTTCTTATTATGGTTAATGATTCCTATGTCCCTGTTGATTTCTATGTTTTGGATGTTGAATACAATGCTTCTTGTCCTATTACTTTGGGAAGACCTTTTCTTAGAACTGTTGGTGCCATCATTGATATGAAAGAAGGCACCATTAAATATCAACTCCCACTCAAGAAAGGTATAGAACACTTCCCTAAAAATATAGAAAAGATTTCTTTTGCTTCTCTTATGAAAACAAAATTTGGTCTTAATGCTTCTTCATTTGAGAACACTTGATTCTTTCTTTGGTTCTTATGCCTAACTTAAACGCGTTAAAAAAAGTACTTGTTGGGAGATAACCCAAGAGTTTTAGTTGAGTCTTGGAAGTTATTATCTCTATAATAACCTCTTCTTATCCTTTTTATTTGCTTTTTGTGCCAAGAGTAACCTCTAATGAGAGTGAAGAAGTGATTGGGAAAGTTGCTATCCCGAAACAGATTTCTGTGCTTCACCGTAAAAATTCCTGAGAGAGCTCTGTACATCGGATTGAGCTGTTAATTTTCTTGCTTCTGTCCCAGGTTGTTATCTAACTTTCGTTAGTTCAACACTTTTTGATTTGAGCAACAGAACGTCTTCGAAAAAATCCGTCTTTACCTGCTGGTCTGTTTTGACAGATTTCTTCCATTTTCTGCATTTGCTTCTTGTTAGTTCCTTCTTGAGTTCCTTTGGGGAATTAAGCTTTTTTGAGGGAAATGCTACAGTAGATAGTGTTCTAATGGAAGTTTATTTGGTGTTAGAAATGAACCTTGAGACTTATTTATCTTAAGTGCACTAATGTTGCTAATGAGATTGTGTGAAGTTTTATATGAAGGAAAATTTTCAGGTGTATGGAAGGAATGAGTAATGAGATGAAGGATGGACTAAAGCTCAAGATTGGGGATGCCACGCGTGTCACCCCAAGAAATATCCAAGAAGTACAAGCGTCAAAGCTTGGGGATGCCCAAGGCATCCCCTTCTTCATCAGTAAAAATTCTAGGTTTCTTCCAAACGCTATTTTTATTGTTTCGTGCACAGTTGTGTTTTTCTTGGAGCGTCTTCTTTTTCATTTTTGTTTTAGTTTTTAGTTTGCTTGGTTTGCTTAGTTTTATGAATAAATTGGTTGGACCCCCTCTTTCATACATTGGTTTGCAAATAGTTTGGTTTGGTTTGAAAAAGAGTAGGAAACTTTATGCTTTTGTGGTAAAAAGAGCTTGTTTTTTACGGTGGCTATGCTTTGTCATGCCATGCTTGATATTGTTTTGGCTTTATGCTTAGTATTCTTTGTTGTAGCATGACTTGTTATAAACAATTGAGATTGCTTAATGTGCCTTGGATGAATCATGCGTTGTTTTAGCATATTAAAGCATAGTATAGTGGGATTCTCCTTTAATGCTTTATTTGGGTTGACTTGGCGCATGCTCACACCATGTTATGACTATCCAAAGTCACCAGAGCCTTTATGATCCTTTAGTTTTCAACTTGTAGTATCACTTTATGCTTTGATCAATGATGTTTTGTCTCTCTGCATGATTATGGCCATTATTGCTCTCTTAGTTTGTCGCTCCCAGTCTTTTGCTAGCCTCCACAACAAAGTATGATTTCCACTCATGCATCCAACTCCCTAAACCAAGTTTTTTCAAAGAGTCCATCATACCTACCTACTAGCTTATGCTATTCCAAGTATATTCATGCTTTTGTTTACCTTCCACTTGTTATGAGAAAACTAGTGATTAAAGCTCTCACGAACTTGATGGCACACTTTACTTTATTGCCTCTAATAAACTTGAACCATTGGGTCCTTCTTTGTTTCGTATATGATTGCGCTTTATAAGTTGAAATTAGCAGAACCATGTTTCATGGGGAACGCTTTCAACATTGCACTTCTACTTTGTACCCCGTTGATATTATGTTCTTTTGCTTACGGATCCCGGCGGTGTGAAATAAAAGTGGAACTTGTAAGATCATGGAGTTTGTATGTGTGCTAGAGAAACGCCTGGGCCGCTAGCCTAAGCCATGCCTAATCATGGTGGAAACTTGCAGCATCACCATAATGAGCACTCTATGAAGCATCCTCAATAAAAACCGATGCAAATAGCAAATAAAAAGATCGCTGAGATGCTCATTGTTTGCTTTCCTTGTCATTTTGATTATGGGAAAGCTCCCGTATCATGTGCAAGGGGTACCCCGTTAGCGGTTCTTAATAATACACATATACTTACAATGACAAGAGCTTACTCGTGACTGAAGTTGAGTAGCATGAGGATAGTGGCCATTCACTTACAATGACAAGAGCTTACTCGTGACTTCGTAAGTAAGGGGCATGAGATTTCGGTTTATAACTTGTCAAGCATATCCTCTTAGTTGTGTCACTTTAACCTTAATCACCTTCAAGATGCTTATGATAGGGGAAATGAGAGCTAAAATCTATAAGTACCATAATTTTTGGAAGCTCTTTATGAGACTTGAATCCCTACTTCCTTTTACAAAAGGCTTTTCTTCCACCATTATATTGACTCTCCACCTTCTATCTTTATGCACTACTTTGAGAGCATAGTGGCCATTCTTAGTTCTATGTGCATTGTCCCAAGACTAGTTGATTGATGCATAACTTGTTATTGCCTGTTTGAAACTATTGTATCTAGTCACTCTTATGAACTTTGAAGGTGTCCTATGCATTTATATTTGCTACTCTATTGAGAGGGACAAGCTGAATACTATTATGCCATGTTTTCTTTATGTGAAACAAACAAACGTCTTGCAAAGCATGTTATTCATGAATCTTTTGTTTGTGCCTTTTCGTGTTGTATCATAGTTTCTTTGCTTATTGCTAGAACTTTGTCTTTCATGTTATGATTGAAGAACTATGATCCCAGCTTTGAGTTTTGCAAATACTTTGATCAAGTTTTGATGGTGCATGTCACCTCAAAAATTATTTCTTTTTATCACTTACCTACTCGAGGACGAACATGAGTTAAGCTTGGGGATGTTGATACATTGCAAATGTATCTATAATTTTTGATGTTCCATGCTTGGTTTTATCCACTTTCTTGTGTTTTGTTCCAACTTTGGAGTAATTTTATTATGATTTCTTGGACTAACCTATTAACAAGAGCCACAGTGCCAGCTGCCTGTTTTCTGTTGTTTTTGGTTCCAGAAAAGTCAGAAAATGAATATCCTCGGAATTGGACGGGACAAAAGCCAAAGTGCCTATTTTTCCGGAAGGGATCAAGTGCCAGAATACGAGACGAAGAAGGGTTGGGGCCCGACCACACCACCTAGCCGCACGGCCAGGCCTGACCCGCGCCAGGGGGTGGTCTGGCCGCCCCCAGCACCCCCTCGGCCTCTCCTTCCGCCTATAAGTTTCCCTCGGGACGAAAACCCTAAGTACCCGATCAAAAATCCACGAAAGAGTCTGTAGCCGTCGTCGTCTCTGTCCCTAGATTGGGAGGGATCTGAAGCTCTTCCCGGCACCCTACCGGAGAGGGGAATTCACCCTGGAGGCCTTCTTCATCACCATGCAAGCCTCTGGTGTGATGCGTGAGTAGTTCATCCTTGGACTACGGATCCATGTAGTAGCTAGATTGCTGGTTTCTCCTCCTTTGTGCTTTCATGTTTAGATCTTGTGAGCTCCGTTCATGATCAAGATCATCTATTTGTAATTCATACATGTTGTGTTTGCGGGGATCCGATGGATATTGAGATGCTATTTCAGATTGATTATTGATTTTATCATGTCTTTGTTATTTGAGATCTTGCATGCTTTCCGTCGTTAGTAGCTGTCTTGGCCAAGTAGATGCTAGCAACTCCAAGAGTTAGTATTTATGCTCGATAGTGGGTTCATGCCTCTGGTAATCTGGGAAGTGACAGAAATCTCTAAGGTACTAGATGTGCTGTTGCTACTACGGAGAAAACAACGATCTTTTGTTCATAGAGCAATCGTATTGTTTACTTTACACGCAGTTCGTAAAGCAATAATCTGTTGCTTGCAACTTAATACTGGAGGGGGTTCGGATGATAACCTGAAGGTGGATTATTAGTCATAGATGCAGTTGGATGGCGGTCTATGTATTATGTTGTAATGCCCAATCAAGTCTCAGAGGAGTCAAGATGATTAGTATATGCATGTATTGCTTTCTCGGTGTTTGTCAATTGCCCCGCTGTAATTTGTTCACCCAGCATGTTATCTATCTAAGGAGAGCCACCTCTAGTGAACTATGGATCCCGGTCCTTTTACTTTACATACAATCTTTTACTGCTTTGTGTTTACTTTCTGCAAACTTTTACTTATTTCCATTCGATACGTTTAATCCTTTGTTTTCCACAAAACACGGTGAGATTGACAACCTCATCGCAAGTTGGGGACAAAGTTTTGTGGTTGTGTTGTGCAGGTCTCCACGTTGCTACTAGCACCGGTAGTGCGCCCTACCAAAGCTCAGCTAGTAACACCTTTGAGGTGTTTCCTTGCTCCTACTGGTTCGATTAAACCTTGGTTTCATAACTGAGGGAAACTTGCTGCTGTGCTCATCATACCTTCCTCTTGGGGTTCCCAACGAGCTCTACATCAACACCGCCATCAAGCATTTTTCTGGGCGCCGTGCATTAAGCCATCAGCACCCACACCTCACACATAATGCAGCAAAATTTAGTGGGCAAAGGGCTGGGCTTATATATAGCCAGGGGAGGGTTTTTGGTCCCGGTTATTGCCATGAACCAGGACCAAAGCTCCTCCCGCGCGACACGTGGCGGCCCAGCAGCTCGCACCCCACCCAGGTCATTGGTCCCGGTTAATGGCAAGACCCGGGACCAATGACCTGGGTGGGGGGTGCGCTGCTGGCCTGCCACGTGTCGCTCGGGAGGGGCTTTGGTCCCGGTTGATGGCAATAACCGGGACCAATGCCCAACGTCGCTTCATCATCGCCGTGTATAAATATGAGGCCACAGCGCTCGCTTTCGCCATCGCCTCTGCCTCTCTGCAGTCCCTCTCCACCCCACCCCTTTAGCCATCGCCTCTCCACCGCGCCGTCGTCTCGCCTCCCCTCCCTCTCTAATCTCCACCGCACCGTCATGGAGGTGCCCACGCTCAACCACTATGAGGCGGCGATGTTTGCGAACTATGGCATTCTCGCGCCGCCGCACGCGACCGTGCCCGCTGGATTTCGTATCAGCGAGGCGGGTGTGCCGGTGGCTCCGCTCCTCAACCCCCACGGATACGAGATGGAGTACGTCATCGCGGAGCGTCGCCGCCAACTGCTCGCGTGCATGAGGGCGTTTCCCCGGTACGCGGCGGCCACCGAGTACTGGCCCCGGCTGTTCAAGAAGGAGCGGAAGGCCAAGCTTGGCAACCACATCGTCGACGGGCGCCTGGTGCACCCGTATCGCCGCAACCAAGAAGGGCGGGAGATGTTCTGGTCCGTCCCTGGACGAACCATCTACACCGCCATCGACGCTGCTAGGCGCGTAGAGGAGCTCAAACAACGCCGAAATCGTGCAGATTTCCTCCGACGACGATGACGAAGCCGGTGGCTCAGAGGACAGTGGCTCAGAGGACAGCGACAGCGGAAGTGTTGTCGACTAGGAATTTATAAAGTCGCATCTTTGTATGGAAAAATTTGTGGTCGAATAATAAAATGTCTCAATTTAGACCTTTGTCTCGATTAATTCGTGAAAGATTTTTTCAAAAATAGTGATCAATTCAATTTCTACCTCGAATTAATTTCTGCCTCGAATTAATTTCTGCCCCGAATTAATTTACATTAATTGTCCTGGACTGCTGACCGTCGCGGGGTTTTTGGTCCCGGTTCGTGGCATGAACCGGGACCAATGCCCCGCAGAGCGCCACATGTGCGTCGCGGGGGCATCGGTCCCGGTTCGTGCCACCAACCGGGACCAATGCTTACAGATGAACCGGGACCAATGCCCAGGTAGCATGAACCGGGACCGGTGCCTGGCATTGGTCCCGATTATGGAAACAAACCGGGACCAATGGAATTTGGGCGCTGGACCAAAGGCCCTCTTTCTACCAGTGAAAGAGCTTCCAAAAATTATGGTACTTATTAGCTTTCAGCTCTCATTGCCCCTATCATGAGAATCTTTAGGTGATTAAGGTTAAAGTGATCAACTATGAGGATATGCTTGACAAGTTATAAGCTGAAAATCTCATGCCCCTTGCTTACGAGTACCGTTCCTCATGCTACTCAACTTTAGTCACAGGTAAGTTCTTGTCATTGTAAGTACATGTGTATCATAGAGAACCGCCAACGGGTACCCCTTGCCCGATGATACGGAAGCTTTCCCATATCAAGATGACAAGGCAAGCAGACAATGAGCATCTCAGCGATCCTTTTATTTCCTATTTGCATAGGTTTTTTTGTCTTTCCTATTTGCATAGGTTTTTAATTGAGGATGTTTCACAGATTGCTCACTATGGTTATGATGCACGTTTCCACCATGATTAGGCATGGCTTAGACTAGCCACCCAGACGTTTCTCTAACACATATACGAACTCCATGAGCCTTACAAGCTCCCCTTTCATTTCACACCGCCGGGATCCATAAGCAAAAGAACATGATATCAACTAAATAAAGTGCAATGTTGAAAGCGTTCCCTATGGTAACATGGTTCTGCTAATTCAGAACTTACAAAATGCAAGCATATACGCAACATAGATGGGCACAATGGTTCAAGTTTATTAAGTGCAAGAAAGTAAGGTGTGCCATCAAGTTCATGAGAGCTTTAATCACTAATTTTCACATAACAAGTTTAATTTGGAAGGTAAATAAAAACATGAATATACTTGGAATAGAAAAAATGCTAATAGGTAGGTATGGTGGACTCTTTGGAATAACTTGGGTTTATTTGGAGTTGGATGCATGAGTGGAACTCATACTTGGTACATGTGGAGGCTAGCAAAAGACTGGGAGGGACCGACTAAGAGAGCAATAATGGCCATAATCATGCAAAGCGACAAAACATTATTAATTAAAGCATAAAGTGATATTACAAGTCAAAAAGTAAATGATCATAGAGGCTATGGTGACTTGGTATAGTCTTAACATGGTGTGAGCATGCGTCAAGTCAACCCAAATAAAGCATCAAAGGAAAATACCACAATATTATGCTTTTATATGCTAAAAAATGCATGATTATTTCCAGGCACATTAAGCAATCTCAATTGTTTGTAAAAAGTCATACTACAACAATAATCACTAAGAATAAAGTCAAAGCAATATCAAGCATGACATGATAAAGTCTAGGCCACAGTCAAAAACAAGCTCCTTTTATACCACTTATAAGCATGAACTTTCCTACTCTTTTCCAATCCAAATCAACTTATTTGAAACTATGTATGAATGCGGGGGTCCAACCAATTTATTTAACAAACCCAGCAAACGAAAACTAAGAACAAAAATGAAGACGCTCCAAGAACAACACAATTGTGCATGAAACAAAAAAAATGAAGTGTTTGGAAGAAACCTGAGATTTTTATTGATGAAGAAGGGGATGCCTTGGGCATCCCCAAGCTTTAATGCTTGCACTTCTTGAATATTTCTTGGGGTGACACGGGTGGCATCCCCAAGCTTGAGCTTTTATCCATACTTCATCTTATCACATTGTTCTTCCCTACACTTTAAATTCCCTTCATACAAAACTCCACACAATCTTCATTAGCAACATTAGTGTACTTAAGATAATAGGTCTTTAGGTTCAGTTTCAACACAAGTAAAACTTCCATTAAAACAAAAGATATTGTAGCAATTCCTTTTTAAAAGTTCAAGTGATCAAAGAGAACTCAAAGAGAAAGAGATTAAGAGGCAAATGCAAATAATGGCAGAAATCTGTCAAAACAAACCAGCAGGTAAAGACCAATTTTTTCGAAAACCTTCTGTTGCTCAAATCGAAAAGTGTTAAACTAATGAAAGTTAGATAACAACCTGGGGCAGAAGCATAAACAATTACAGATCAATCTGACATACATAGATTTTTCACGAATTTTTACAGCGAAGCACAAAAATCTGTTTTGGGACATCAACTTTCCCAAGCCTTACTTCTCTCTCATTAGAGGTTACTCTTGGCACAAAAACCACACAAAAAGGATAAGGAGAGGTTGTTACAGAGGCAATAACTTCCAAGACTCAACAAAAGAAAAATTTATTGACTAAAAATTTGGGTTATCTTCCAATAAGTGCTTTTCTTTAACACCTTTGAGCTAGGCATAAGAAGCAAGAATCAAGTATCTCAAATGAAGAAGCATTAAGATCAATACTAGAAATATCTTCAACAAGGCAAGGTATCTCATCCAAATAAGTTCCAGAGGATCCACTCTCAATGCTCTTGGGTTCACAATTTTCATCAAATAGGTTTTAGGAACAATCCAATCAAAATTCTTTTCTAATACTTCATGTATTCCTACGAGTTCAAAAGGTATTGGTGTCTTAATTTCCTCCCCATTTTTAGGTTTGGTTTTGTCCTTATTTTCTTGCGTACCAATAACATCTACACATGAGCCTAGCATATTAAAACGATCTAAGACTTTTCTAGCTTTCTTAGCAACATCGTAGAATTCTTTAAGCAAAGTTTCTAGAATAAAATCTGTCTTTTTAGTGTCCTCAATATCTTTAAGTTTAAGAAACATTACTTGCATTATGGGGTTAAAGTTAACAAACCTATCTTCCAACATGTGAACTAAAGAAGATGTAGCAATTTCATAATTTGGAGCAAGTTCTTCTAGGGATTCATTCTCAATATCCTCATACTTACTAACATGATTAAAGAATTCTTCAATATTATATTTCCCAATTATAGAGCCACTACCTATTGAAAGTTCTTTTAGGGTGAACTTAGGGATCAACATGGTGAGCAAAGAATGAGGTGACAACTACAGAAAAGGACTAATTTTTTTTCTATTTTTGATATAAAGAAGCAAACCAGAGCAACTGATTTTTGTGTGTTTTTGATAAAAGAAACAAGCAAACAAAGCAGAAATAAACTAAGCAAAACCAAAAACCAAAGTAAAGAGATTGGTTGTGAGGGACTCCCCTTGTGAAGATGTCCTTGACTCCCCGACAATGGAGCTAGAAAAAAGGCTTGATGGCTCAAAATATATTCGAGCTCGTTGGGAACCCCAAGAGGAAGGTATGATGAGCACAACATGAAGTTTTCCCCCAGTTATGAAACCAAGGTTATCGAACTAGTAGGAGCAAGGAAACAACTCCAATGTGTGGTTTCCAACTTGGAATCCTGCACAACACAACCACAGAACTTTGCCCCAACTTACAATGAGGTTGTCAATCTCACCGGTTTTGCTGAATGTAAAGTATTAAACATATTGTGTGGAAGTAGTAATTGCTTGTAGGAAGTAAACAGTAAACAGTAAATGGTAGATGGTTTATCAATGGTAAAAGAATGGACAAGGGTCTATAGTTCACTAGAGGTGATTCTCCTTAAGATAGATAACATGTTGGGTGAACAAATTACATCGGGGCAATTGACAGACACCGAGAAAGCATACATGCATATACTAATCATCTTGACTCCTATGAGATATGATTGGGCATTACAACATTATACATAGACTGTAATCTAACTGCATCTATAAATAATAATCCACCTTCAGGTTATCATCCAAACCCCCTCCATTATTAAGTTGCAAGCAACAGATAATTACATTAAGCAAAGTGTGTAAAGTAAACAATACGATTGCCCCATGGACAAAGGATTGCTGTTTTCTCCCTAGTAGCAAAAACACATCTAGTACCTTAGAGATTCCTGTCACTTCCCCAGATTACTAGAAGCATGAACCCACTATCAAGCATAAATACTCCCTCTTGGAGTTGCTAGCATCTACTTGGCCAAGATAGCTACTAACAACGGAAAGCATGCAAGATCACAAATAACATAGATATGATAGAATCAATAATCCGTCTGAAATAGCATCTCAATATCCATCGGATCCCCGCAAACAAAACATGTAAGATTACAAATAGATGATCTTGATCATGAACGGAGCTCACAAGATCTAAAAATGGTAGCACAAAGGAGGAGAACCAACCATCTAGCTACTACATGCACACGTAGTCCAGGGATGAACTACTCACGCATCACAACGGAGGCAGTCATGGTGATGAAGAAGTCCTCCAGGGTGATCTCTCCCCTCCGGTAGGGTGTCAGGAAGAGCTTCAGATCCCTCTTGATCTAGGGATGGAGATGGCGGCGGCTACAGACTCTTTCATGGAATTTTGATCGGGTACTTAGGGTTTTCGTCCCGGGAGCCTTTTATAGGCGAAGGGGCAAGGTTGGTGGAGGCTCGAGGGGCCCAGACCAGGTGGCGGTGTGCCTAGGGCTGGCTGCGCCACCCTAGGGTGTGGCCGCCTCGTGGCCCCTCTACGTCTCCCCTCTGGACTCCATGTTGCTTCAGGTAAAATATTGACTTTTGCTTTTGTCCGCTCCAATTCCGAGAATATTTCCTTACTAGCTTTTCTGTAACCAAAAACAGCAGAAAACAGGCAACTGACACTGTGGCATCTTGTTAATAGGTTAGTTCTAGAAAATGTGTAAAAATACTCCAAAGTGTGGACAAAACATAAGAAAGTAGATATAAAACAAGCATGGAACATCAAAAATTATAGATACGTTTACGACCTATCAAAGCACACCTGCTGAACAACATACTGTAGCTCCGGTCTGGTGAGAGTAAGGTACTGGAGCGCACCAACAATGGACCAGTAGAGCGAGGCGTCCAGCGCAGGAGAACCTTTCGTGGCGGAGAGCTTGGCCTTCGTGTCGACATGCGTGGAGACAGGGCTGCAGTTAAGCATCCTAGCACGATCTAGTAGCTCGTGAGCATACTTCTTCTAATGAAGAAAGAAGCCATCCGGTCGGTGCACAACCTCGATGCCGAGGAAGTAGTGTAGAGGCCCCAAGTCATTGAGCGCGAACTCAGCACAAAGACGGTCGGTGAGATGCTACAAGAGTGTAGAGTCGCTGGTAGTCAGGATGATGTCATCGACAAAGAGCAGCAGGTACGTCGTGGCGTCTCCCATATGGTAGACAAACAGCGAGGCATCAGAGCGTGTGGAGTGGAAGTCGAGTTGGTGAAGAAACATTGCGATGCGCTGGTACCATGTGTGGGGCGCCTGCTTGAGCCCATATAATGAGTGCAAAAGCAGACACACGTGATCCGAATGAGCGGAGTCGACGAAGCCGGTGGGCTGCTGGCAGAACACTTGCTCCTCAAGATGACCATGAAGGAAGGCGTTGGAGACGTCCATCTGGTGAACGGGCCAGCGGCGAGACACGGCGAGCTGGAGTACGGTGCGGATGGTGCCAGGCTTGACCACGGGGGCGAAGGTCTCGGTGAAGTCAACACTGGCACGCTGACGAAAGGCACAAACGACCCATCGCACCTTGTGTCGATCGAGGGTGCCATCCGGATGAAACTTGTGCTTGAAGACCCACTTGCCGGTGATGATGTTGGCATGGCGTGGTCGAGGAACGAGTTGCCATGTCTAGTTGCGCTGGAGGGCGTCGAACTCGTCCTGCATTGCTGCGAGCCACAACGGGTCGCGAAGAGCCGCCCGCACCAAGGAGGGCAGCGGAGAAGGCGCCGGAGGTGGCGGAGGCGGAGATGGAGCTGTCGCGGCGTTGCAACCATATGCGTCCGTAGGGTACCACGTCAATGGGCAGAAAATGCCAGCGCGTACACGGGTGACCAGACCCGGAGGGGCAGGCGCGGTATCACCCGTGTGTCCACTCGAGGGTGATGCGATCGACGGAGCAGCGCCCGAGCTAGGTCTCCAAGGCGACGCGGGCGGTGTCGGTAGGGCGGCACCCGAGCTAGGGCTCGAGGGTGCGGCGGCTGGTGTCGACGTGACAGCGCCTGAGCTAGGGCTCGAGGGTGACGCGGGCGGTGTCGATGATGCGGCACCCGAGCTGGGGCTTGAGGGTGCGGTAGGCGGCGTCAGCGGGTCGGCACCCGAGTGAGGGCTCAAGGGAGACGACGGCAGGGTCGACAAGGCGGCGCCCGAGCTCGAGGGCGGAGTCGACGTGGCCGGTGCAGGTGCGCGACGCTGTGGGGTAACACCCGTAGAAGGAGAAGAGGGCGCCACCTATTCCTGTGCAAACGGGAAGCAGTACTCATCAAAGTAAATGTGTCTCGAGGTGATGACCCGATGGGATACAGGGTCGTAAGAGCGATAGCCTTTGGTGTTAGCCAGGTAACCAAGGAAGACACACGGGATGGAGCGAGGAGCGAGTTTATGAGTGGCAGTGGCAGCGACACTGGGGTAACAACGACAACCAAAGATCCGAAGACCGTCGTAGGAGGGAGGAGAACCAAAGAGGAGGTGGTGTGGAGCATAGTTCTAGCGAGTACGACATGGACGGAGGTTGACGAGGAGTGTGGCAGTGGCTAAGGCGTCGGGCCAGAAGGTGGGCGGGACGTGACCGTGAAAGAGAAGGGTGCGGACGCAGTCATTGAGGGTGCGAAGGACACGCTCGACACGGCCATTTTGCTGCGAGGTATACGGATAGGTTAGACGGAAAATAGTGCCATGAGAAGATAGGAGAGTGCGGACGGCAACATTGTTGAACTCTTTTCCGTTATCAGTTTGTAAGGCGTGTATGGGACGACCGAACTGGGTAGACACATAGGCATAAAAGGAAGTGAGAGTGGTGGCGACATCTCACTTTTTACAAAGAGGAAACGTCCACACAAAGTGAGTGAAATCATCGATAATGACTAAGTAGTAAACAAAACCTGAATTCTGAATAAGATGGGGAGGGACAATGACATTATTTAGAGACAGTGGTTTGGAAGAAGAAGGAAAATTAGCAAAACCAATGTGAGAAATAGGAAGACCGGCGCCGTTACCGAGAATGATGCAAGACTGGATGGAAGTTGGAAAGGAATGAGAGAGGTTACCCGGGTGAGCGGCCATGTGAGAGGATGCACCCGTGTCCATGAACCAATCGCCACCGCCGGCGTAGGAGCTAGGCGCAGGCACCTGCTGGAGCGTGACGTAGAGAGCCGGATCCCAGGTGGGCTGCTGAGGTGCGTAGGTTGAGGTGCCACCGAAAGCCGGAGTGTAGGCTGGTGGAGTGGTGTTGTCACAGTAGACCATGGTGGCCTTGTCGACGGGACAAGAGAGCTCCTGAAATAGCTATCGAAGCCAGGATCACTCAACGACAACAAGCTCTAGCGGATCGTATTCCTGCAGCAGGAACTCTTTGGCACACCGCAGAACGACCAGACCCTAGACGCCTACTGCCTGCGCCTCAAGGCGATCTCCGACGAGCTCCAGGACCTCGCCTTCACAATCGGGGATGATCTACTCCTCTCCACCCTCATCGCCGGTCTCAGTGAAGATCTCGGCAACGCCGCCTCCAACCTCACCCTCATGGCCGAGCCCACCTTCGAGCGTGCTGTCGCCTATCTTCGTCTTGAAGATCGCAGCTTGAAGAACCTCTGTACCCGCACCGTCCACACCGCCTTCGCTATCCGGTTCCGCGCCCCGGCCCCCACGCCCTTCCAGCAGCCACCGCGCCCCCCGGCGTCCTTCCCCGCCCAGCAGCAGCACAAGGGTGGCGGTCGTCGTCGCCGTGGCGATGGCCGCAACACCAGCGGCGGCAATGGCGGCGTGAACGGCAGTGGTGGCGTCAATGGCGGTGGTGGCGGCAACGGCGGTGGTGGCGGTGACAACCAGCAGCCGACACCCCCATGGAGTGGCGGCCACAACCCGTGGACGGGGGTCGTCCATGCCTACACCACGCCGGTGCCACGCCCTCCCGCCCCCGAACTACTTGGGCCGCGCCCACCGACTCATCAGGCTCTCTTTGCTGCGACACCGCCCTACGCCCCGGCTTACAACACCGCTCCACCGGCCTACACACTGGCTTTCGGTGGCACCTCGACCTACGCGCCTTAGCAGCCCACCTGGGATCTGGCTCTCTACGCCGCGCTCCAGCAGGCACCTGCACCTAGCTCCTACGCCGGCTATGGCGATTGGTTCATGGACACGGGCGCATCCTCTCACATGGCCGCTCACCCGGGTAACCTCTCTCATTCCTTTCCAACTTCCACCGAGTCTTGCATCATTGTCGGTAACGGCGCTGGTCTTCCTATTTATCATATTGGTTCTGCTAATTTTTCTTCTTCTTCCAAACCACTGTCTCTAAATAATGTCATTGTCTCTCCCCATCTTATTCAGAATTTGGTCTCTGTTAAAACTCTTTCTCATGACAATTCTGTAACTGTGGAATTTGACGCTTATGGTTTTCTGTTAAGGACACCCGTACCCGAATGGTACTCCACCGAAGTGAGAGCCCTAGCGACTTGTACCTGGTCCAGACGTCTTCCACCCTCGGCGGCAGTCCTCGTGCTTTCTCCGCTAGCATCAATCTTTGGCATGCTCATCTTGGACATCCTAGTGCCAACACTTTTCATCAAATAATGAGGGGATTTTCATTTTCTTGTAATAAAAAGGCTACGCATAGTTGTGAAGCCTGTCGTGTCGGCAAACATGTTCGTCTTCCTTTTAGCAATTCTTCCACAGTTGTGTCTTTTCCGTTTGAGTTAATTCATAGTGATGTATGGACCTCTCCTATTCCAAGTAATTCTAGTTTTGTTTATGTCGTGGTGGTGTCACGGCAGATGCCATGGATAGGCTAAAGGTGGGGACTAATACATGCTAGGGGAATCCAGGGAGGGATAGTGGAGTGATTCTCCACACAGAAGTTTGTATTGATTTCCTTCCAAGGTTACAAGTGCTCCTAGAGCTGTATTGGCGAGAGGAGGAAGAAGGAGCTTTCTTACTCTCACCCACATATCACACCTGAAACCCTAGCCCAAACAGAATAGTAGAGAGACCAACCCCTCCTACAGAAGCCCTAGCCCCCCTTTTATAAAGGAGGTTCGGTTCCTGCCTAGGGCAAACGTGGAGGCATATTCCTAAGAATATGCTTCCTCCCAAAGGGGTCAGCCGACAGGGGTGCTTTTTCCCCCGCGTCATACTTGCTTTAGCTACATGAGCCTCTGCGGCGCCCGCGTCAGCCGACATGGGCGTCGTCACCCCTGTCGGCCATGACCCGGTGGTCCTGCTCTTGTCTGCTTCGCTCATGCAGTGCGTGCCGGACCCTCCTTTTGACCAGCAAGATTCCTTCCTTCTCCTAGAAGCCAAACATGACCCGGATCACAGCTGATCCAGACACCCCTGTTCCTGCATACATGTAAACATACACTTCCGACTTACTGCTTAAGTCGGTTGAGACTTAGTTAGGCGATCACCCCCGGTCCGGGTTACTTCGTGATCCGGCCTGCCTTTAGGTGACCCGGCCAGCATTCGCTTTGGCCTTGCTGAACCTTGGCTAACTCGGCCTTTATACCCCGGCATGACCCTACCCGGGGGTATCCCCCCAACATTAGTCCCCGAAGCTGGTGCGGTCTTAGCTGCCTTGGCCGCTGAGGCCACATCAGGTTCAATCTTGTGCTCCGGTCGTTATTGCCGAGTTACCTCTTTACCTCGGATTGTATGGATTTACGTTCCCTTCGCACATTTCAAGTTTTCACTTGCCGGCCGGGTTACCACAGTTCCATCCGGGTCTTGCTTCCTTCTCTCGTACGCTAACCCATGTGAAGGGTAATCATTATGTCATCTTATTTTAAGGGCCTGCATAGTAACCGCCGTAGTAATTGTCAGTTATCACTATGCACGGTCACGTCATGCCTGCCTACTCGTTTACCGCATTAGCGCGTCGCGTCATGAGATCGCCTCTGCCTTGTGGCCCTCTGTGTGGCCCCTCACTGATTGGCTGAGGCGGGTGATACACGGCCACACCATGTGGCTCATCTGCAGGGTGCGATCCCACTCACCTCTTTAGGGAGAGGTTAAATAGCGGAGGGGCTCGTCCCTTAGGATTTTCCCCTCCGCGCCCCTCTGCCTGCTTCTATTCTTCTTCGTCTTCCTCGCGACCGCGCCGCCGCCAGCACTGCCAAATAGCAACATCGCCGCCGCGCCTCTCCATCGCGCCTTCGCGTTGCCGCCATCGCGACGCAAATTCCTCGCCACGGGTCCTCGCCAATCCCGGCCTCTGCCCCCCGCCGCCGCTAGCGCCAGCGAGGGCCTCAAGGACCAGATGACGAAAGAAGAACTCATCGTCGCTGAGCAGGAAATGGAGGAGGACGCCGCGGCGGCGGACCGCGGCGCGTGGGCCGGATCATGGGTCTGTCAAGATGATCTTGACTGGCTTTACCGAACCAGGCGCATCCCCGCCGGCGTTGCCGCTCGTCTCCCTTCTAACGAACTGGCCCCCTCACCCAATCCGGGCGAGTTCTTCATGTTCTTGTCCCATTTCCAACGGGGCTTCGGCTTGCCGGTGAGTGATTTTTTCCGGGACTGGCTCGGTACGTACCAACTCCAGCCGCACCATCTTCCAGCCAACGCCATCACCTCTCTCTCTGCCTTTGCTTCTACGATCGAAGGCTACGCCGGACTATGGCCCACGAAGGAGCTATGGATCCGGTTCTTCGGCCTCCGTCGCAATGTCATTCCCAACATCCACGCTGATCCGGAGGACAAGCGGCTCACTCAATTCGGAGCGGCCTCCATTTCACCCCGGAGGTTTTCTGTTTTTCCCCGGTCACCGGGTTAGAGTCCTGTAAGGGATGGGCCCGGACCTTCTTCTATGTCCGGAATACGGGCACTGAAGACTTGATCCGGCTGCTTCCCTACACTCCGGGTCCACCTAACCCGGATCTGTGGGATGAGATCCCCAAGAAGCCCACGGCCTTGGCCAACCAAGTGAACAAAAGGTTCGCGGAGCTGAAGGAGCTCGGGCTACGCAACGAGGATGCCATGATCACTTTTGTGCGTAACCGAATCTCACCCCTCCAGAAGCACACCCACAAGGTGTGCCACATGAGCTTCGGCCGTGATCCTAACCGGACCTCATCCTTTGAGCTGAGCAACACGGAGATTTATCGCCGGGTTAAGGCTCTCTTCACCACTCACAAGGACTTCTCCTCTGAGTGGACTTGGGGGATTGAGCATTTCTGTCGTGACCGGCTTCCTCCCATGTCAGCTATTGTTGCATTTTTGACTCTTTTGTTCGTTCTTTTCCTCAGCAATTCCTTCAGCAGACCCTCGAGGACGGCACCGATCCGACCCTTAAGTGGGCACCGATGAGGAAGAGCCGGACCGGGAGACTCCGGATGAGGAAGAGCCGGACCAGGAGATGTTCCTCCCCATGACCGACGCCACGAAACGACCCACGGGTAAATCCTCTTCTATTAGAGATTGGCCCGATGATGAAGATGACTCGGATATCGAGGTGATTGAACCTTTTGAGGCTGTCCCCCTTTTTTTTGCTTTTCCACCATCAGCTCACCCCGACGGTCATATCCACGAGGATCCCCCTCTCGCTACGGGCGAACCTGTTCCGGTGGCATCGAAGAAGAAACGCGGGGCTTCTTCAAGTTCTTCCTTCGGACCTTCCCAGCCCGTTAAAAGGCGAAAGAAGTCCGGGGACAAGACTGCCTCCAAACCAGCAGGCAAGGCCCCAGCACGAAGGGCTCGGAAACCCAAGGAGGCCAAAACCTCGGATGCGTAAGTATTCTTTCTTCTGTAACTTGTTCTTCCTTACTTCGTCGTAATTTTTCTTCTGACATTGTTTGATTTTGCAGGGCTCCGGTGGAGGTCCCTCAAAGTGGATCTAGCATCTCTTCACCTCTCCGACCTAGCCCTTCTCCCCGTCATGACGACGAGTCACGCCCGCTGAGCCCTATTCCAGAGGGTTCTGCGGCCGCTCCGGGTTCAGCTCCACCTCGGCAAGAGGAGGGTAACCTTGGAGCGGGGGAGACCGGCCCAGCCGGAGCAACGGCATCCACCGCCTCGACAACGCCTCAACCAGCAGCCATTGAGGCTACTTCGGCTCCAGCACCAGTTCTAGTACCAGCAACCAGACCAGCACCAACTCCAACCCCGGCATCAGCACCAACTCCGGCTGTGAAAGCTTCAGTGCCGGCACCAAGTCCAGCAGCGAGAGTACCAGCGCCTAGTTCCTCTGCGTCTTTCGAGTCTTATCAACCTCGGCAAGGAACTACCCCGGCAATTTCTAAGGGGAAAACCGCTGCTCCGACTTCCTCTTCCCAGCAAGCCAAGGGCAAGAAGGCTCCAGACGTTGCCAAGCCCACTGCCGTCGAGTCTGGGCAGCGCACCCTTGTGTCAATGCTCCCCAAGAAAACACCAGCAGCAAAGGACGCGCCTGTCGAGCCAACAGATGCCCAGCAGTTGGTTCTGCACACCAGCCCCACCCTTGCCTTGGTGGAGAGGAAAGAAGCGCATGCCAAGGGCTTGGTGACGCCCCATATGCCCACTGGTGAACGGTACCCTCCGAGCCTGATGGAATTTGTTATGAATTGGAACAAGGCAGAGATAGTTCAGGATTCTGATCTCCCGGAAAAGTTTGGCCCTGCCGAGTTTTCCGCTCAGATGAACACAGCCGCAAAGGCAATTAACCTCGCTGGACGAATGATGGAGGTACGTCGCTTCTCCTTTACAAGTTGTAGATAATAACCATTAGTCCCCGAGCCTCCGGGGGAGTAACTTGTTACTCGGCCGGATGCTCTTTTAGAAAACTAACGTAGCTACATGAGAACTTCGAATATGCACACACCTAGAGCCGAGTTAAGACCACTTGGCCCGGATTTTAGTACACTTCGAATATGCACACACCTAGAGCCGGGTTAGGTTCCACTTGGCCCGGATTTTAGTACACTTCGAATATGCACACACCTAGAGCCGGGTTAGGTTCTACTTGCCCCGGATTTTAGTAGAATTCGAATATGCACACACCTAGAGCCGGGTTTAGTTCCACTTGGCCCGGATTTTAGTACACTTCGAATATGCACACACCTAGAGCCGGGTTAAGTTCCTCTTGGCCCGGGTTTTAGTACACTTCGAATATGCATCAAGCTGACTTAAGTTTCTGTATCTCTTTTAGGTGACCACCAACCGCCGGAGTGCTGAATTCCAACGCCTGCTGGATACCCACAAGAATCTACACACAAAGCAGGCTGCACTTATTGCGGATTACGAAAAGAGGGGCAAGTTTCTTCCTTAACGCTCCTTCGTTTTGCTTCATTTTCCTTTGCCGGACTAATCTGATTGCTCGGTTTCCGCAGCTGGGGTGGAGGCTGAGAACAAGATAATGCGGAAGAACTTGGAGCAGATCAAGGGTACGTCCTTTTTGGCTGTCTTTACCGTGGTTTCCATCGGCTTTCCTCCTTGGCTCGGCAAACATTCATACCTCGGCACTGCCGGGCCAACACACTATTTCAGCATCGCTTGAAGATAGTGTGCCCGTGCCTGATATGATACTGCATTTTCTCGAACAAGCAGGGCAGCACCAAGCCGAGCTAAAGAAGAAAGATGATGAGCTCGCCCTCCTCCGGACCAAAGACGATGAGATAGCCAGGCTCAAGGCTGAGATGGCTAAGATGAAGGCACATCACCAAACCAAGCTAAAAAAGGCTGGCCAGGACTACACCGAAGAACGTGAGCGCCTCAAACTCCAAATTGCTAAGGACCGTGAGCTTCTTCAGGAGGCCAAGGTCAAACTTGAGCCGACGAATGCTGAGCTTGAGCAGCTTCGAAAGAGGCGTGATGCTTGTACCAAGGAACTGACCCGGATTCACAGCCACATCTCATGTAATTTATTTTCCCTTATCCGCCTTACTTCCCCGGGTTACTTCATACTTCTTGTTTTCTCAACTTTGTCCTTTGCCTTGTTTCTCAGGCCACTTTCCAGAGGGTACTGCTATTGCAAGTGCTGCTGTTGCCAATTTCCGCCGAGAAAGGGGTACTCCCGTCGCTCCTGATGGTGAGAGCATTCCCTTTGACATGGAGGACCTGTTGGTCAGCCTGTCCTCTCGCGTGGAAATCATTAAGAACTACGACAAAGATCTCCTTGACGTTTCAGTCCGAGTCTATAACACTTTCTGGCCCGCTGATGACACTCCAGAGAGAGTTACACATCTCGCTGAAAAGCTTTCGGAAATCGAGACCCAGCTCGACCTCTGGAGAGAGTCCGCTGGACGTGCCGCAGCTGATACCATCCTTCACCACATTTTGACGTGGTATGAGAAGATAGATCTCAGCCTCCTCACATGCCTGCGCACAGGATCCAAATGGACAGACGACCCGGAGAGGGTAGCTCGGCGCCAGGCTTGCGCCCACAGCCTCATCGAATATGCCCCCATTCACGAATGGACTGAGGGTCCGAGCTTCCTGGAAGTCGCTGGCGAAGAAGAAGTTGAGAACGTTGAAGATCATTCGGGTGAGGACGAAGAGGACATCGAAGAGGGCGATGATGATGCCGAACTTCCTCTCGCGGCTCCTTAAGTAAAAACACTTGAAAATTTATGAGATCCCCGGTATGCCGGGTGGAATTGTATTCCGAACATATGTGATATTTTGCTACTAAGTGCTTATGCCGGATTAACTTGGGCGTAGTCCCGAGTTCCTTTTTCTTGTTCATTCAATCTTTTGGCTCGAATCGTGTCTACCTTGATTCGGTTTTACAACTTACGAATCCGAGCTTCAAAATTGTTTTAACAATGCTGGGAAACTTTTAGACTTAGCTTAAAAATAAAACTGTATAACAACTTGAAAATGAATACGGGGTTAGTCCAAAACACAAACGTCGGCTCGAATAAATTCTTTTTCTTAGTCGTTTTTCATGTGCTACGCATATCCAAACTTGTTCTCTTGCTTGCCATGAAGCCAATTCTTGTTGGACAGCAGCAAGTCGAAGAGTTGGGTTTTTGGTGCTCACACACTACTAATCCGAGTTAAGTAGAATAACTTATTCTAGCTGACGCGCAGAAAACAACAAACATTATTAAGGCAGTCCCCGAGTTACTGCTCGAGGTGCCAACATTTCATTGATAAGCTCATTGCCGACATACATACCGACATATGAGATAACTTGGATACATACACTTCTTAGCTAAGTGTAGAAAGGCCGAAGTAGAGCTATATTCCATGGTCGCTTGGATTCCTCTCCGGACCTGTCCGCCTTGTTCTTTTCCTGTGGCTTTGCATTTATAAGATAGTAAGAATCGTTGTGCAATGCTTTGCTCACGATGAATGGCCCCTCCCATGGGGGGGATAATTTATGCATTCCAGTAGTACGTTGTACCAACCGGAGCACCAGATCGCCTTCCCGAAAGACTCGAGGGCACACTTTCCGGCTATGATAGCGTCGGAGATTTTGCTGATATATGGCGGATCTGGACAGTGCCAGTTCTCTCGCTTCTTCCAGCAGATCAACATCATTTTGCCGGGCTTCTTGCACTTCGGCTTCTGTGTATTGGGTGACCCTAGGCGAATCATGCTCTATGTCGGCTGGTAATACAGCTTCTGCCCCATATACCAGAAAGAACGGCGTATAGCCTGTTGATCAATTCGGAGTTGTTCTTAAGCTCCACAGTACCGCTGGTAGTTCTTCTATCAAGCACCCCGCTGATCTTTGCAGCGGCTCAATGAATCGGGGTTTTATCCCGGATAATACTAATCCGTTGGATCTTTCCACTTGTCCGTTCGATGCAGGGTGGGCTACCGAGGCTACGTCTAGCCGGATCCTCTTATCCCGGCAAAAACGCGCAAATGCTCCTTCCGCAAAATTCGTGCCACTATTAGTTATGATACTGTGTGGGTAACCGTACCTCAAGATGATATCTTTGAGAAACGTTACGGCCGTAGCTCCATCACATTTTCTTATAGGCTTTACCTCAATCCACTTCGTAAACTTGTCCACCATCACCAGAATGTGAGTCATATTTCCCCTTGCTGGTTTGAATAGGCCAACCATATCCAAGCACCATACGGCAAATGGCCAGGTGATTGGGATGGTCTTGAGTTCCGACATTGGCATATGTGTCTTGGTAGTGTACCTCTAACAACCATTACATTTTCTCACCAGATCTTCCACTTGCTCTAAGGCATTTGGCCAGTAGAATCCGTGCCGGAAAGCTTTTGCTACCAAGGCTCGGGATGAGGCATGATGCCGCATCCCCCCTGATGTATATCTCGGATGATTTCAAGCCCTTCTTCCGGGTCAACACACCGCTGGAGGACATTGGTCACACTTCTTTTGTATAGTTCGGAATTGATGATCGTGTAGACCTTTGCTCTCCTCTGTGTTTGCCTGGACATCACCTCCTTAGTGGGTAACGTTCCATCTTTCAGGAATTGAAATATAGGTAGTGCCCAAGCCGGTATTGGTCGCACAGGGAACACATCCTCGTCTATCTCCATCTGATCCACCGGCATAACTTCAACGGGATCACCCTGAACAGTCCCTAGGTCTTGCGAAGCAGTCCTCGGGTCTGCCGAGGCAATCCCCGAGTTTCGCGCACCAGTTCCTGTGTCAACGTCCATGGGCACAGCTCTGGATTTGGTGTCCTCCGGGACACAGATTGACTCGGATTCTGGGGATGGCCTGATGGATGGTTTCCTGAGGTGCTCTGACGCTACACCCGGTGGAATTGCTTGTCTGGTTAACCCGAGCTTCGACAGCATGTCGGCAGCCTCATTTTCCACCCGGGGTACATGATGAAATTCGCATCCCTCAAAGTAACCAGATATCTTCTGCACATGAAATTTGTATAGTGCCATGTTTGGATCAAGGGCCTCCCATACTCCGGACACTTGCTGCACCACCAAATCCGAGTCGCCAAAGCATATGATCCGATGTATGCCAATTTCTTTTGCTACCTTGAGCCCATGCACAAGTGCTTCATACTCAGCGACATTGTTTGATGCCGTGAAATGGATCTGCAACACATATTTCAACTGGTCCTTTTTTGGCGACGTGAGTACCACTCCGGCACCTAGCCCGGTTTTGGTTTTTGATCCGTCAAAGTGCATTCGCCAATAGTTCGGATCAGGAAGCGGTGGTTCGTACCGCACCTCAGCCCAATCCACGAAAAAGTCTGCCACAGCTTGAGTTTTGATGCCTTCTCTTCTGTCATATTGCGGAGCATAAGGAGCTAGTTCAATTGCCCATTTTGCAATTCTGCCGCTCGCATTCTTGTTACTCATTATCTCGGATATGGGGGCCTCACATATGACCTAGATGGGATGCTCCTCAAAGTAGTGCTTCAGTTTCTTGGCGGCCATGTACACGCCATATGCCACTTTTTGATAATGTGGGTAGTTCTTCTTTGAGGCTGACAACACTTCACTCAAATAATACACCGGCCTTTGCACCAACTTACCTTCCTCATCGCGCTCCACCACTATCACTTCACTTACAACCCGGTTGGTTGCGGCTATATAGAGCAACATTGGCTCCTTTGATAGTGGTGAGGCTAGCACTGGTGCCGTGGCTAACATCTTCTTCAGGTGGATAAAGGCTTCATCAGCCTGCGGTGTCCAAATGAACTTATCTGAATTTTTCATGAGTTGGTAAAGAGGCAATGCCTTCTCTCCCAACTGACATACCAACCGACTTAACGAGGCCAGGCAACCTGTGAACTTCTGGACATTGTTAAGACACTTCGGCAGCTCCATTCGTTCGATGGCCCGGATTTTGGTTGGATTAACCTCGATACCTCGGCTGGAAACAAGAAAGCCGAGCAATTTTCCAGCCGGGACACCAAAGGTGCATTTTTCCGGGTTAAGTTTCATCCAGAACCTCCTTAGGTTTGCAAACGTTTGCCTGATATCGTCAAGGAGCGTTTTGCTTTCCTTGGTCTTGATAACCACATCATCCACGTACACCTGTACATTTTGACCTATTTGGTCGTGCAAACATTTTTGCATACATCTCTGGTACGTTGCCCCCGCATTACGTAAACCAAACGGCATGGTGCGATAGCAATAAGCCCATACGGGGTAATAAACACAGTCTTTATTTGATCATCCGGATTCAGAGGTATCTGGTGGAAACCAGAATATGCATCAATGAATGACAACAGTTCACATCCAGCAGTTGAGTCTATGATCTGATCTATTCTTGGCAGTGGAAATGGATCTTTAGGACACGCCTTGTTCAGGTTCGTGTAATCAATACACATGCGGCAAACCACTTCCAAGTTCGGGTCATCCTTCTTCTTCTCCACCAGCACCGGATTAGACAGCCAATCCAGGTAAAGAACCTCCATGATAAATCCTGCAGCTAGCAACCAAGCTATCTCATCCCCAATGACTTTCCTCCTATCTTCGGCGAAGCGGCGGAGTGGTTGCTTCACCAGCTTAGCTCCGGGTCTTACATTCAAAGAGTGCTCGGCCAACTCCCTCGGAACACCTTGCAAGTCTTGTGTGGACCAAGCAAAAATGTCCCGATTCTCATGGAGGAAGCTGACGAGCTCGCTTTCCTATTTATCATTTAACCCGGCACCAATTGTTACGGTGCGCTCTGGGAACATGTCATCAACAGGAACCTTCTTGGTATCTTTTGTGGCCTGGAAAGAAACAGATCCATGCGGGTTACTCAGCGCCAGCATATACTGCTGCGCGGACTGAGCTAAAGCTGCCACTTCTTGAATTTTCCTTTTTTCCTGCGCAATCACAAGCGACTCGGCTAAGTTTGATCCGGCCGACGCACACTCCATGGAACGTCGGAAGTCCCCAGCAATGGTAATCACTCCGTTCAGTCCGGGCAATTTCATCTTCAAGTAGCTGACGTGACAGCTTGCCATGAACTTACTCAGGGCTGGCCTTCCGAGTAACGCATGATACGCGCTTTCTAAGTTCACCACTTTGAACTCTAGATTTTCAGTTCGGCAGTTGTCTCTTGTGCCGAACAACACGTCAACCCGGACTCTGCCTATGGGCTCACAAGAAATGCCGGGCACAATGCCATGGAAAGTTGTCCTCGTGGCCTGGAGCATGTTCTCCGAGATACCCAACTTTCGCATTGTGTCCGCATACATGATGTTAATGCTACTGCCGTTGTCGATCAACACCTTTGAGAATCTTACGTTAATGCTAGGTCCAATGAATGCAGGATCCAGCACCAACGCATACGAAACAGGGCTTGGCATGAGCTTGGGATGATCCCTGATGCTCCAGGTGATTTCCTGATCGGACCAAGGCATGTACCTCGTCACTGCAGGCATTACTGCATTCACCTCCATATGCCTACGCTGCAAGCTTTTTCTATCATTTTCCTCAGTGGTGAATACACAGTAGCTCTGGTGGTGCTCCCTGTACTCGTTTCACCCCTCATTTCCGGGGTGCCTCTGATCCGGCTGATGCTGATTTTCTACCTGATGCACTGCATCCCTCCTCTCATTGTTATCATACCTCGACGGAGGGGGCGACAACATTAGCTGTTGCGTGTTCGCTCCGGAGAGCAGTTGCTGCCGGGGTAACTCCTGCCGAGGCTGATCATTCCGGGGTGCTTGAGCATTCCCCGAACCACCTTGTTCAATCTTGCGCATCCTCATATTGCCTCGTCGTATGACCCGCTGGGTTGTTCGGATTTGGCGTGTGAAACTTACACGGCTGGTCCAACATCGACTCATAAGTATACCTCGGACGGTCTTTCCTTTCTTGCCACTGCTTCTTTTGCTCCGGTGTCCAAGTTTTCTTGCCATCGTTTCTTGGGGTCCATTGCCTCCAGTTTTCTGGCGCTGGCTACCCCCTGCTCCGGGTTGATCTTGATTCACAGCTGCAACTTGGTGCGAACCGTATCGGTGGTCCGGTCTTTCATCTCTTCTTTTTTCCTCTGTAGTCATTCCTCCGGGATGATCCGACTCCATCCCTCTGATAGTACTCATCACTTGACTCGTTTGACGCGAGCCTTGGTTGGGTCGGATCACCCAACGCATACAAATCTGCAATCCGGATCATTTCTGCCAACGTAGCTGGCATTTTCCTTTGAAACTTCATCCACAACTCGCTTCCATATCTGCACCCCTATGCAAACCACGCTATGGCCTGTGATTCTATCACGCCCTCACATGAGTTTCTCACGGTACACCACCGGGTCAAGAACTCCCGGTCTGTCTCATTAGGTCTTTGCTTGCACATAGCTAGGGTCTGTGGCCTATTCGGCCTCTGATATGTACTCGAGAAATTGCTGATGAACATTTCCTCAAAGTCTATCTAGCAGTTGATGCTTCCTGGTGGCAAATTGTTCAGCCATACCCTTGCCGGGCCTTCCAACATCTGGGGTACGTATCGTACTGCCCATCTCAAGTTGCCAGTGGCAATTTTCACGGCTATAGCATAGTTTATCAGCCAATCCTCCGGCTTGGTACTACCGTCATACGTCTTTGTGCCCCTGGGCAGTTGAAAGTTCGGTACCGGTGGCTCTTTCATGATCTGGGATCCAAAACACGCTGGACCCGGTGGACCTTGGCATTCAATCTGTTCCGACCTATACAGTCGATCCAGTTTCAACCTTGCATCACCCGGCATCAAATCCCTGCTTCCCAATCTCGACCCTATCACATGATAGTCCGGTCTTGGGTATCCCGCGTTTGCCATCTCCGAATCACCATCATTGTACCGGTTTTGCTCTTGTGGCGCACCTTTCTGTTGCATACCTCGGCCGACACTGTGCTCTTGCCTTGGTATGTTCCGCTGCTGCGGTTGTCCTGCTCCAGCCGAGTTTCACTGTCCGGCATTTCCGTTGACAACGTTCCTTTGACCGGCATTGCCTTGGTCGCGGTTACCTCGGCCAGCTTCGCCTCGGCTCACACTCCGTCAATCATCATTTTTTTGCGCTTCTTTTCCTTTCCTTGCCTGCGTCGGGTCATACGGGAGGATCTGTTTGTTCCGTCTAGCCGAGGTTACCACCTCTTCTCTCCTTGGACCACCATGAGGGGACGATGCGGCTCCAGCGGATTTCTCCGGGTTACCCACCGCCGAATGGATGATCTTGGAGGCTCCAGCTCTCTCCAGGTTAGCCCTAAGCAGTTCCTCGTTTTGCCTATTCGCAATCCGAACCAGCTCGTTAACCCTATCTTGTTGTCTTTGCCGGGCTTCACCCGTCAGTCCCTCTAACTCGGACGCAGCTACATCCGCTGCTCTAAGGTTCTTGGCCGGGGTACTATACCTCGGCAGCCCCACGGACAAACAGTTTTCTGATTCCTCAATTCCAGCATCACCCTCTCTGTTCATCTCGCTCATGAGATTTCTCCCTTTCACTTTTACATTATCAACTTTGTTCTCCTTAGCGTACTCACACAGCGTCATGTTCAACGCCTGGGACGCGGCTATTTTCTTTGCGCCCTCTAGTATTTTCTGCCTAGTTTCTTCCAGCTCGGCCTGTGCACGAGCCGGATCTACCGCTGCTACTACAGGGTTTGCCAAGCTGTCCATTGCCTCTCTCAACACATTTTCTGGCCTCTCTAGCGGAGGACCTCTACCTTTCCTCGGTGCCTTGGGCGTTACCTCTGGATCTGGCGCCGAATCCTTGCTTGCGCCCGCACCTGGCGCAGTCATCATCACCTCTGCATGGTCCGGGGAACGAGCGATACGCGCCCCACGAGCCACAGTGAGGGGTGGTTCGCCTACTTCGACAACGTGGCGCGGATGAACGCAAGACACGTCCACCGCAACGTAGACATTGTGCGCGCCGAGCTTGACGAAGATGCCGTTGCACGGAAGAGGGCGCGTGCCGAAGCAGCCTGCGTTGTCGCTGACGAAATCCCGCGCTCCAAAGCGCTGAACGAGCCCGGAGACAATGCGTTCGCCGGTGGCGATGAGGTTTCCCGTCCGGATCTTGACCCCTGCTAGCGCCGCTAGCCCCACGGTGGGCGCCAACTGTCATGGTGGTGTCATGGCAGATGCCATGCATAGGCTAAAGGTGGGGACTAATACACGCTAGGGGAATCCAGGAAGGGATAGTGGAGTGATTCTCCACACAGAAGTTTGTATTGATTTCCTTCCAAGGTTACAAGTGCTCCTAGAGCTGTATTGGCGAGAGGAGTAAGAAGGAGCTCTCTTACTCTCACCCACATATCACACCTGAAACCCTAGCCCAAACAGAATAGTAGAGAGACCAACCCCTCCTACAGAAGCCCTAGCCCCCCTTTTATAGAGGAGGCTCGGTTCCTGCCTAGGGCAAACGTGGAGGCATATTCCTAAGAATATGCTTCCTCCCAAAGGGGTAAGCCGACAGGGGTGCTTTTCCCCCCGCGTCATACTTGCTTTAGCTACGTGAGCCTCTGCGGCGCCCGCGTCAGCCGACATGGGCGTCGTCACCCCTGTCGGCCATGACCCGGTGGTCCTGCTCTTGTCTGCTTCACTCATGCAGTGCGTACCGGACCCTCCTTTTGACTAGCAAGATTCCTTCCTTCTCCTAGAAGCCAAACATGACCCGGATCACAGCTGATCCAGGCACCCCTGTTCCTGCATACATGTAAACATACACTTCCGACTTACTGCTTAAGTCGGTTGAGACTTAGTTAGGCGATCACCCCCGGTCCGGGTTACTTCGTGATCCGGCCTGCCTTTAGGTGACCCGGCCAGTATTCGCTTTGGCCTTGCCGAACCTTGGCTAACTCGGCCTTTATACCCCGGCATGACCCTACCCGGGGGTATCCCCCCAACAGTTTACTACTTAGTCATTCTCGATGATTTCTCTCACTTTGTATGGACGTTTCCTCTTCGTCAAAAGTCAGATGTCGCCACCACTCTCACTTCCTTTTATGTCTATGTGTCTACCCAGTTCGATCGTCCCATACACGTGTCACGGGGGAGGCGGCTCGGCGGCGGCTAGGGTTAGGACCTAGAGGAATCTGATACCATGTAGAAGAGATTGTAACACGCGTTGTATTACTGTGGTGCAAACCGCACACATATATAGGTACAATAGAAGGCCTCCATACCCTCAGACATAAAATAGAGGAGGGGCCTAATCGCTAATGTACTATACACAAAATATGTATTCAATAGATACAAATTCACAAAACATTTTGCGCATTTTTTTGCTATTTTAGAAAAATAACATTTCTCGCAGGAGACCTCACCGGAGATCTTGTAGCAATTTTATTTATTGTAGCAAAACCAATCTCACCGGAGACTCTCGTCGACGATTCCGTAGCAAAATCATTGTAGTAACATAGCAACATCACAGTAACATTTGTAGCAAAAAGGTTATTCGTACGATGCAAATCTACATATTGTATGGTGCAAAAACAACATATGGTTATAGCAAAAAAAACTTCACATCATGTAAAATCAAAAAACTATTGTAATACAAAATTGCCCGCTATGATGCAAAATTCGTAAAAACTGTGATAGCAACGGCGGAATTGCTCGGAGCACGTGACTCCCGTGGGGTAATAGGCGCGCTGGCCATCGTCCTTGCGGCCTCCTCGTGCACCGGTTGTAGCAACCGCCGCCACCGCTTGGAGCAGTACGAGTCGCATGAACCATTAGCAAGAGCAGTATGGACATGGTCCTTGGAGCATGGCGGCACCATTAGCAGCAGCAGGCGAACACCATCTCGTGCCTCGCATCATTGGCATAAAAGAGGGAGGTGCAGAGGCGACAACCAATTTGGCGCAGCAGCGCGCCATGGATGCACGACCAGAGGGTGCGACAACATGTGCCCGGGCACATGGTGGAGGTAGCCATGAGGACGCGGCGGCAGCCCGGCAAGGCACGGCGTGGTGATGCTAGTTCACTTGGAGGTAAGCCTGTGCAAACCCGGTTTGGTCGGTTTGGCCGGTTTGGGCTAGTTCAAAATTTTGTACTAGCTCTAGAGTTCGGATTAGATTTGTAAATGAGATTGTACTAGGGATTTTTTGGCCGGTTTGAGCGGTTTGACCGGTTTCATTTTTTGCACAGGCTTACTTGGAGGTGAGAGAGGACGACAGTCTCAAATGGGTGGCGGCACGCCATGGATTGTTGTTGCTGTGGTGGATACAGATGATGAGGTGAAATCGATGCGGGAGCATGAGGAAGAGATAAAATAGAGTTATGGAGGAAGAGATGACGTACACACGGTGGGCCAGTTTATTTTCCAGCGACACGCCTCCGACTGTATCTAAGCATTTTCCAAAAAAAAACACGTTTTTTAGAGTCTGAGTTGCTCTCAGGGAGGCAGCCGTACACGAGCTCCTGATCACGCGGAAGTTGTTGGTGGCGCCAACGCCATCAAAAAAAGTCTATTTTAAACCCTGAACTCGTAGAGGTTTGTCAATTTGAGTCCTAAAGTTGGAATCTCTGTCGTTCATACCCTGAAGTATGTAATCCCGGTCTAAATCAGACCCTAGACCTGTTTGACCAAGTTGACCGACACCACATAGGCAAAATTTTACAAAATTACCCTGGACAAATTATCTATTGCCATTTGTTGGTCCCTGAAATTTCACGCCGATGAGACCAGCGATACTGTGCATCCTCCTCGATGCGAACCAGCTATGCAGACCATGGCAGCGCGCCCGCCGCGGGGGGCAGCTGGCCGGAGCGGATGAAGAAGCAGGAGCGTCGGGAACACGGTCCTGCCGAGGCGAGATGGCGACTGCCGACGAAGACGCACTGGCGGCAAACGTTGCCTCACCTGTCTCGTGCATGAGCCGGCCTCTCTGGAGCCAGCTCCCTCGGTGCGAGGTGTGCCGTCATGCTCTGCCTGCTGCTGTGCACACGTGATGCAAGGAGTATATCGATTTGGATAGAGAGGAGAAGGATAATTGTGTAAGAAAATTCTTACAAGTGGGGTCCACATGTCAGTGAGAGTAGCTAACATTTCTGGCCGGGATCGTCGCTTTCCTGATGCACCAAACAGCCGCAGGGTTTGATTTAGACCGGGATTGGATACTTGAACGACGGGGATTTCAAGTCGAGGGTTCAAACCCTCGAAGCTATACGAGTTTAGGGTATAGAATAGACTTTTTCCGGGCCATCGGCACCGCTGTCTAGGACCACATGCAGAGACGCGGCAGCCCACGTACGTGGCGTGCTACTCCTCATCGACATCCACGTCTCCCTTGCCTGGCGCGAGCTCCCGGGAATCTACAGCTACCTTTCCCCCAAATCCTCTGAAACCTCGCCCAGTGGCACCGATAGCAGCGTCAGCGGAGGCGGCACGGGCCGGGAGCGGCGATCTCCGCCGCAGGCCCAGCCACGCTCCTCTTGCCTGGCCACCGCGGGAGCGGGGTCCAAAGCGGCTAGCCCTCGTCTCTGGTAAGCATCCCCACTCGACTCCACTCCTCCTCCTCCGCCATCTGCTCGACGGAATGCCGCGCCGACAAGAGAGACGAGCTCGCTGTGACCCTGTGATAGCTGCAGGCAGATTCTGCGCGGAGATGGAGGAGGTGGTTCTGCAGGCGGGGGATGCCGACGACTGGGTCTACAAGGGAGAGGGCGCGGCGAATCTCATCCTCAGCTACACCGGCTCGTCCACTTCCATGGTATGCTCTGCTCTGAGAAGCTTCTTTCTCCGGTGTGTCTGTTGCTTACTTAGCATTCATGCACTGTATAACTTTCTGGACTGCACGGATGCGTTTGTAGCAGCCTAGATTGGTGTCCTTGTCTGTCAGCGACTGGCATTTAGAATCAGCGATGCTAAGTTGCTCCTATGGTTACTTTAAAAGTAGAGAACTCATGCACATGGTTGTCTGCATGATACAGTCACAGCCCTCATTTAGGCATATGATTTCACCTTGTTATAGGTTTTTAGCCATTTATATCCAGGAATCAGACATCCTCTCTGTATTTGGCTCCTGTGATTTTGCATTTTACTTTCTCCAGTGCATTCTTCCTTCTGTAAATTTCTGATTTTGCATATGGTAACATTACGCTATCATGCTCTGTAACTTTCTGGATTTGATGTGTGCTGCACGGATGCGGTTGTACCTGCGTAGATCTCGTTTCCCCATCCGTGAGGGTGATGGATTAGAATCAGAGATGTTAAAATTGCTCCCAGTGGTTTCTTCAATTAAGCGCCCATATCACTTCACTTCTCAAGAAATCATGTATGGGTTGCCTTCTTAATTTAGGCGTCTGGTTTCACTTTATTGCAAAAACATGAGAGCAGGTGTCAGGTGTATCTCTTCTTAGCCATTTCTAGCCATGAAACAGGCATCCTCTCTGTATTTGGTTCCCATGATTTTGCATTTTGCTTTCATGCACATCTTCTTCCTTGGTGTGATACATTTAGAGGAAGTATACTCTGTTGATCTACTTCTTGTTTGCTTATAGCTGGGCAATGTACCGCGGGCCAAGAAGTTGCTCCAATGGTCCCTTTACAACTCGAGTACATATTACTGTATACGGAGTAATAGCTAGCTCAAGAGTTTGTGTACATAATTGTCTACATGATACGGTCACTTCCCTCACATAGGCATATGGTTTCAATTTATGTAGAAACATGAGAGCTGGCATCAGGTGTATCTTTGTTGCTACTTGCTACCAGTTTTTTATTAATTTGTATCTGGTTCCCATGATTTTGCATTTTACTTCAGTGCATGCATTTTTCCTTCTTATGATACATTTGAGGAAATATACCCTGCTGATCCCCTTTTGGTTTGCTTATAGCTTGGCAAGGTACTGCGAGCTAAGAAGATCCTAAATGATAAGGCACAGCCAGCACCAAACACTGTGGTCTTCTCAAGTTCTGAGCAACTTTTGTGGGGCGAGATCCCAGAATTGACCGAGTCTGTCAAGCAAGATTGCTTGCCACAAGCCTATGCACAGGTCATGAGCCAACATCTGGGTGCTGACCATGTTGATGGAGGGGTACGGTTTACATTCAACCTAGTTGTGTTTTTTGTTTTGACATTTTTGGTTACAAACATTCTATAGGTAAATAATGTAATGTTTTTGTAGTGCAGGTTCGTGCCCGTGTGTCTAAGGAATTTTTGGAGATTATTGGAAAGAATGTGCTCAACTCCCGTCCTGCTTGGCGAGTGAATGCAAGTGCAATTGATACTAGCGCTGATTCTGCCCTTCTAATTTCTGACCACTCCTTATTTTCTGGTAAAGTTTCAGATCTGATCTTTATTTACTCTTATACTGCATCTCATCTCTTCTGAGCATGATTCAAACTTGTATAGCTTAAGAAAGGGAAACTTTCCTTCTTTGATGCACCAAAGTTTGGATAGAACATTTGCAGCATGGCTATTGTTTAGTTTGTTATACTTGTATTACCTGATTGTTGAGCTTCTTTGTACTCGCTCCGTCCCAAAATAAGTGACTTGTATTTATCTAGATTCGGATGTATCTTGCACTAAAATAAGACTAGATACATGCGAATCTAGACAAACCCAAGTCACTTATTTTAGGACGGAGGGAGTATGTAAAGTTCGTCAAATATGCGATTCGTAAGTCTCACTTAAACAAGCTGCAGTTTCATAGTGGCTTAGGTTTTCTAGTGTTAATGTATATGAAGAACATAGGCACCCACCCAAGTTTTCTCCAAGGAAACAGTATTGTATCATGCCAATGTCACTTTGTTTGAAACTTGTGACATGTTTGCATTGGTTCACATGCTAGGTATTTTCTTACCTCCTTTAATCAGAAATAAAAAAAGAGAAATGGCTTACATTTTACTGACTTCTAGCATATCTATGGTCTAGTTTGACCGCAAAAGCTTTGATTTCTTTCCAGAAAGGGTAGTTAGTCGAGAAATGGTAACCTGTATCATGACGAATGCGTCACTAGTGGTTTAAATTGGATATATGCTAGGCTATTAAGAATTCCTTGATGGGTTTCATGCATTTAAATTTGTATTTGCTTACAGTACCTTTTCTAATCATAGGAAAGCCTAGTGGTAGCAGTTGCATCGCAGTGGAGATAAAGGTATGTTCTGAGCTTCCTGTCCCTTTCTCATTATTTGGATATATGTATGTCCAATTGACATGCTCCGCCGTCCAGGCCAAATGTGGGTTCCTTCCATCATCAGAATATATATCAAAGGAGAATTCTATTAAGAAACAAGTAACACGGTATAAGATGCATCAACACCTCAAATTTCATGAGGGGCAGGTATGTCAATCTTAAGCAACATATTTTAGCTCCAAAAAAAAGAAAACTTGTCTTGATGATTTTTTATGAAGACATCTTTGATAACTCTTGCTATTTAAGCATTCAGGCTTGACATTCTCGTAATACGGCAGTATCTCTATTGGTTTTGGAAATCAGGTTGATTCCCAACATGCTTTTGAACAAATTGCAGATATCGAAGATAAGTGACTATGATCCCCTCGATCTATTCTCTGGGTCGAAAGAAAGAATATGCACGGCAATCAAGTCATTTTTCTCGACTCCTCAGAACAACTTCAGAATTTTTGTGAATGGCTCCTTAGGTTTTGGTTGCATGGGAGGTGGTGCCGATACAGTCCATCCTAATGAAACAGAGAAGTGTCTTGAAGATCTGAGCAAGGATAGCGGGCTACAACTATCTGACTTTACTGAGCTCCTGTCAGAGGCGATATCTAAATCTGGAGTACTGGATAAACTTTTGGCCACTCAAAAACTGGATGAGCATGACATTGAAGGGGCAATTCATCTGTATTACGACATCCTTTCTCAGCCTTGTTTGATCTGCAAAAATATAACTGACGCTGAGCTATTGCACAAATACTCTGTGTTGCATTCTCTTTCTTTGGACAAGAGGTGTAAGATTGTCAGGGACTTTCTTATCGCTGCTACTGCAAAGGACTGTAGCCTCATGATGTGCTTTCGGCCAAGAGAGTGTGAAACACCAGATTCCGAGTATGATTCAGTATTTCTCAAGTCAGTGAACCGAACCTATGATTACAAGGTATTTCTACTCTGAAATGTATTCCTGTTAGCTTCATCCTGTATTTGTTCAGCAGCTCAGGCACTCAACTCAGTTAAGTGCATGAAGAATTGGTCCTGCTTATGGATTTGTTTCTTTATTGCAGGCGCATTTTGTTGATCTTGATGTGAAACCTCTGGACAAGATGCCACATTATTTCAAATTGGACCAGAAGATAGTCGATTTCTACACTAAAAATGGGGAGGCCGGGTGGGTTCCATGTGATTCTCCAAAGGGAGGTGGCACCAGCTATGACACAAAGGTTCAGCCACAACATTGAGGAGCTCGTTTGTGCCTCTAGAGTGGAAAGTGCGCTCATGAGATCGGTGCCCTCTTTTTTCTTGCGGCTGTTGTTGTAACCTTGTAAGTACAGCTCCTTTGTTGAAGAGCTCTTGTTCCCTTTCGTCGGGATTTTATTTTGCAGCAGAGTGGTTGCTGTTGTCGACGTTGTTAGTTTTATGAGTAGAGTACAGCTTGTATACTGGGTGGCAGAAAATACACCAGGAATTTGATACACCTACATCAAGTTGTAGTAGACCTTTTTAACAGCAGAAACGAGGGCTCAGTTTTGCCCTGCAGGCTTACAGTGTTTGCTGTGTGCCCTGCCTTATGTTCCCATGTCATCACTCATCAGTCCACTCCGCCTGATACTCATTTGTACTACTCCTTCCGTCTCAAATTAGATGTCGGAAGTTTGTCTAAATTTGAATGAACCTAAGATACTAAATAGTGTCTAGATACATCCTAATTCAAAAAAAATTGCGACATCTAATTTGAGACGTAGGGAGCACTATAATCTTTTGGACGTGCAACTGCGCCACTAGAACCTCTGAATTTGCGATTGCTTATTGAATTCAGTTGCTCGTGATTCTGAATTTTCTGATGATGATGATGATGATGGTGCGTATGCAGTATCTGAATTCTTGATGGTCCAAGTATCTTTTGAATTTGTGACGGCTTCCTGATTTTCGATGTATTGTACCTCAATTAGTGAATTCAGTTGGTCAGGATCTGAATCTTGTTCTGATGGTGGTGTCTCTGAATTCTAGAATGCGCCGGGAGTTGAGTCAGCACCAAGACTGCGGTGCCAACAACCCGCACGAAAGTCATATGGACAGGTTAAAGTGGTTCCAACACCCAGCAACCAGACGCAGGACAGAAGGATTTCATGTTTGCCACGACAAGAGTAAACAGTTAGGAATCCGGTTGGCCATCCCGCAGTACTCGCGACGATATGCAGATGAGCTAGTAGCGAAATGCGTTCTACTAGAATGAATTGGACTTTCCCGTTCGGGCAGTTGAGCCACCGCATCGGTGTCTGTCCTGAAACCCCAGACGGGACAGTAGCTATCTCTATCTGTATATAGCCCGGGGCCGGCGGGACACCAGCAAGCCGCCGTCATTGTCGTGGTGGCCTCGTCGTTGTAGCTTCGGTTACGACGTGCGCCGTCGTAATTCGTTCCTTCATGTCGAAGAGGACGGTGCTGAGGGTGGACACCTCCTGCGGCAAATGCAAGCGCAAGGTCCTGCTCGCCGTCTCCAGCCTGCGAGGTACGCATGACGCACCCACTCACCTACGCTGGATCATCATACATACACACCATTATATATATATTTTTCGTACGTTGTGCCAATGACCCTGTCGTGTTTGTCATGTCATGCCACGATGAAGGCGTGGACAAGATCGAGATCGACTCGGAGAAGGGCACGATGACGGTGACCGGCGGCGTGGACCCGGTGGACGTGGTGGAGGCCACCAGAAGGAAGACCGGGAAGCGCGCCGACATCGTCACCATCGGTCCGCCACCCTCTACAACCTCCAACACCAAGCCGGAGGAGAAGAAGAAGCCGGAGCAGCAGTGGGAGGAGAAGAGGTACATGGTGGCGGCGGATAGGAGTGCGCCTGAGCCGCCCATGACGGTGTACGTGCACCACGTCCCGCCGCCGCCGTGGCCCGCGTACGAGCAGCACGGCGCCGCCGTGGCCTACCATCAGGACCCCTGCTCCATCATGTAGCTAGCTTAGCTAGTGGTTGATCGATCAATCATCTCTTGGCGTCATATTTGTTTTCTAGTACTTAGTACTAATTGATAGGTAATCCAACCCCGGATCCCTCTGTGAGCAAGCGGCGGCTAGCATCCCACATTCCCACGGTTCTTTTTCACTCGAGAAATATAGCTGAACCTTTTGAATATATTACCCAGTTTTGCTGGAGATTGCTTGTGATTTAGGACTGCTCTTTGCTGCGACCAGACTAAGCAAATTCAGCCGCCTCTCTGTTCACTAAATTCCGAAAATACAAGAATAGAAAAAAAATGATTGAATTAATTCGGGTCGGGAGATCAATGTATTGTGGGCACACATATATATGTGTGTCTGAAAAAAGATCAACGCAAGATTGATTCAGGAGTCAAGTCAGGTTTGCCACGCCGTGTGTCGGTTCTGGTCACGTCTTCTCCGTAGCTTGGTACCGGCCGGGCCGAGTTCGGTTCGGAACGGCTGGCACTTAATAATTTCGGCAACGTGGGACAAGATTTATATACACGCAATGCGCTCCGATCGACGATCGTATATCTCCATAAGCATCTGCACCAAACGCGTCGCCGCCGTTCCTCTCCAGCATCCTTGGTCTGCGTGAAGCTAGCCGGCCATGGACCAGACGGAAGCGCTGCCTCACGACGCGCTCGCCAGCATCCTCCGTCGCCTGCCGCCATGCGACCTCGCTGCCTTCCGCTGCGTCCGCAAGACGTGGCGTGCCGTCGTAGACACCCACCGCCTGCTGCTCCCGCACTCCGTCCACAGCATCTTCGTCAACTACATCGATTACGACCGCTCGCACTGCCTCTCGCGCCCCTGGCTGCAAAAGCCCCTGATCGATGGCAACCTAGATCACTTCATGCACGGCTATACAACAGGTTATAACCGAATCATAGATCACTGCAACGGCCTCTTGCTCTAAGAGGATTTTACGGGACGCTACGTGGTCAACCCCGCCACGAGACGGTGGGACTGTATCCGCTGCATGGACGACGTCAACCGAGCATACCTTGTGTTCGACCCCGCCGTCTCACCACACTACGACATATTTTTCATCCCGGATGTACCCAAGGAGGTGGTGGCCCTGCCAGAGGAGCAAGACGACCCACATGATTCCCTAGAATGGCCGCCATCCCTTTGGACGTTGAGCGTATTCTCGTCTAGTACGAGACAAGAGCAGAAGAGGTCCTTTGTCCGTCAAGGTGAGGCCGTGGGCACTGTGACTAGCGTTCGGGCAGACCCACGGAAGCCAGAATCCGTGTATCATGGTGGTCCGAGGCGGCGGTATGGTGTATATTCGGGAGGATCACTCTATGTGCATTGCCGTGGTGCATTTGTTGCAAGGTATTACATCCAGCACTTCTTTGCAAAATTATCTAGCACATTTTTTAACAATATTCTACGGATTCTATAATTTCCAAAACTTGTCAGTCCTCGCGTCACTAGTTTCTCTTATGTGTGAATCTTTCTACACAAAACACTAGATCACTATAACATCAAATTGTTGACAATTTGGTTGTCAATGGAATGATAATTGCAGGTTTTGTCTGTCAAGTGGAAAGTATGAAGTTATTAAAATACCAAGAGATATTGGGGAAAACAAAAATATGCAGTATCTTGGAAAATCGGAAAAAGGGGTGTCCCTTGCAACAATATATGATGATCAATTACGGGTTTCTCACCTTGTTGAATCGGACGGACAAATAGATTGGGTGGTGAATCATCAGGTTGATCTTATGCCATTGACATCATTAGTGTGGCAGGACCTCAGTGGATTTAAAAAAACTTGGACCTTAGACGACGACGACAATGACGATGATGACGATGACGGCGACAACGATAATGATGATGATGATGATGATAACGACGACGACAACGACAACGATGATGATGAGGAGGATGAGGATGAGGATAACGATGATGATGACGACGATGGTGATGACGACAATGTGGAAGGACGAGGAGAAGAACAAAAAGGAGTAGGAGAAGCGCAAAAACAAAAAGGAAGAAAACATACTGGAATGCAAATGGGGGAAACTATGAAATGGAATTCCGACGATGAAAATGTTGTGAATATTGAAGATGATTCTATAAGTTACGGTGCAAACATATACTTCCTTGGGTTTCACCCCTACAAAGAGGTTATTTTCTTGGGGTTATCACTAGATATAGCAGTGGCTTATCATTTGAAAAGCTCGAAGATTCAGTATCTTGGAAATATGCAGCCGAAAGATTACTACAGAGGGCCTTGCGGTGGTATGTTCGAGGCCATTCCTTACACCCCTTGCATGATTGGGGAACTTCAAAATCATGCTTCAAGGAGTCATCAAAGAGGTTAATTAGAGCATTTCAACAGCAGTCATATTAAGAAATGACACCGTGATGTGTTTGATCTCATTTTTATTTTTGGCCGAAGGTGCGCATACTTGAAAAGCTATAGGATTATGTGCCAGAAAGTGATTCGTATCTTTAGCTGAGGGTGCGCATATGATGCAAGTTATTTTGCGGTACACAAACAGGCTGGTCGGACTAGAATGATTGCAGAGGCTGTGGAGAATCCACGGCTGCTGGCTGCAGTCTGCATCCCTCTAGGACTTGCTTTGAGAGACTAACAAAAATGAAGTGCTTCAGTTTTATTTGTACTATCTGTTTTAAAATCAGGTGCAAAATGCCTGAGGTGATTATTATCACTTTGTTACGTGACATGCCACATAGGCCAATCACTTAGGACACCTTTCTAAGATACACCAATTGTGAAAGGACTAAATAACCACCTCCACGGTCAACGCGCGAGACAAGTCGGCAACGAGATGCAGTACTCTTCCCTAGTGATATCCACGATAGCTCTTCATTGTTCTTTGGACATTATTTTGAAAATGTTATGTAATAATTCTTGCCACGTTCTTCTTCATATAGCCATTTTCTCAATAAATATTTATTTTTTAATTATTAGAGCACTTCAATGCCCAGGCCACCCTGGTCTTTTGGGCGACAAATTATATTAGTAAGTCTATAATTTTTCTTTGGCTCATCGCTTTGACGAAAAAATCCGGACCTAAAGAAATCTAATCTTTTCCTCATTCCTTTTGGTATCTCAAGAAACGATAATATGAACATTGGTAAACTTGTCAAAACTGAGTTTATTAGAAACACCCGATCTCCATGAGAGTAGATTTCCTTGCCCGCATCCTAGCTTGATCATAAGACTCTCCACGGGGTTCCATTCAACATTTTTGAAGTTTTCTATAATGGATCGGTACGTCCTGATACCAAAAAGGAAGGAACTTGATCCGCAGCCAAAAATCTGATTGTACCGTTGTTCCTAATCTTTTACTTTCCCCAAACAGAAAACTTCGCTCTTGTGAAAATTTACTTTTAGTCCAGACAACTGTTCAAAAATGGCAATAATTAGTTTCACATTGACTGCTTTATGTAAGTCGTGTTCCATAATTTTTTTTGTATCATCCGCATATTGTAGCATCGAGACCTCTCCCGAGACCAGATGGGGGATAAAGCCCGCAACCTGACCATATTATTTGACTTGTGCAATAATTATTGCTAACATGTCAGCGATAATATTGAAGAGCATTGAAGATAAGGGATCATCTTGTCTTAATCCTTTCCAAGTTTGAAAATAGTGGCTAATATCATCATTGACACGTATTCCCACATTTTCACCTTGTACATAGTTTTTAATACACTGACACCATTGTGGATCAAAACTCGGCAGCGGCTGCTAGTTAGCCCTGCCCGGAGCAATGAGTTGCATGAGCTGGAACGGCCCGGGGCTTGGGAACTAGTCGATCATTCGTGAGATTTGCAATGTGGTCAAGTAGGAAGGTCCTAGGCTTCTATTTGTGATGGAGACAAAGAATTCGAAAGAAAGAGTTGAAAATCTGAAAAATACTCTTGGTTTCACTTGATGTTTTGGTGCCTCTAGTGAGAGCCTAAGCGGTGGTATCGCTCTATTTTGGCCAACGGATATGGTCGGTGACGAGGAAAGATGAACAAAATAGTTTTGAGTGGAGATTTACTGGGTTTTATGGAGCTCCAAGGGTGGAAGATAGACACCATAGATGGAGATTCCCAAGAACTAACAAAATAGTTTTGAGTGGAGATTTACTGGGTTTTATGGAGCTCCAAGGGTGGAAGATAGACACCATAGATGGAGATTCCCAAGAACTTTGTTCGAGATCGGGAATTCTTATTGTTTGTGTGTAGGGGACTTCAATGAAACTCTCTTTGCCTCTAAGAATTTCTCAAATACAACATGCCCTGAATGGAAGATGAGAGCTTTTAGAGAAGTTGTTGACTTCTGTTCCTTCACTGACCTAGGATGGTCAGGAGTGGAATATGAAGGAGATATGCCTAAGAAAAAATAATAAATTGATTTATCATATCTCAGTTAGTTCATAATAGTTTTGTACCGTGCTATAGCTGTATCAAGCAGGAACATTGATACATGTGTGGTATATAAACAAATCAAGTCCCGCTATATAACTAGTTCATTGGGAAAGAGATGATCAAGGTTTCCTGATCATGGAGCATTTGTGCCAGTTGACAATGAAGCCATATCATTACAGAATGATGTGATGGACATTACCCACATAAGTATTGTGACATGATGAAGTCACATGGTTTTATCGTTGCAATAATTAGAAACTAGGTGACCTTCTCCTCAGATCGTGAGATCATATCTAATCATTGTCACCATGACTGTTTTGACTATACCCACCATCATACCATAACAGGGTGATCATAAAGGTACATGTTGGGTATTTCAGAGGGACACATTGAGGCGTATGCATCAAGATCGGGATTTTTTCACCCGCGTGACGGGAAGATACACTGGATCCACTCGGTGAGATTGTATTGAAGAAGCTGCATAGAATGACTAGGTCATGAGAATAAGATATCACGATAACAAGTTAAGTAGACTTGTGGGTAACGAGATTAGTATGTTGATACTGATGATCAAATCTCATATGAGTAATATATCGAAGTAACAAAATGAATCGGACACATAGTTTATAATTCAAATGACAATGCATCATGGAATGCATAGGGGTTATTACGGGCATCCCAGTCTTGCTATTGATCATTGATGTGAGAGAGATCTCGATCATGCCTGTGATGCCCCCGAACCGTAGGGTAACACACTTAAGGGCCTTACGATGTTTTGAGATCATTATGGAATCGTTGGGATCACCATTGAGAAAGAGAAGAGAATGTCGGAATCATTCCGCAGGAGAACCAGAATCATTCTAGGAGAATTCGAAGTAGTTCGGAGTGGATCGAAAGGTGTTTCGGATCAAAAAAATTAATAATATATATTTATATATTAATTATCGAAAGTAATAGTAAATAAATATTTACAATTAAAATTAAAAGGGTAACTTCCCTAATGGGCCAAATCCTCGGAGGGAAAAGGCCCAAAGGGGAAGCCATCCAAGAGGGCATATGCCGCCTAGGAGGGCCTCACCTGTCCGGCCTTGGGCTCCAACAGCAGAGACAGTATAGCCAGCCTCGCCACCAACTAGCAGCGCATCACCTCGTTGACCATCCGCCTGCAACAGGGGATCCCCACCGCAGCGCAGGACCGGCGCCGCCGAGCTGCACCTCCTGGACGCCGAGCTGCCCCATGCCGTCTGAAACAAGAAGGGTAGAGGCCGGAGCTGCCGCCATCGGCACTGCTCGGCCTAGGGCTGGCATCGGCAGGAGAGGAGGGGAGGGGGTCCGAGGGGCTGCAGGCGGTGGCGCGGCCCGGCCGCCGCGGGGTCGCCGAAAGGGTTTCTTTCGTGACCATAAGAGAAGTTAAATCACTTATAGTTTGATTTTTTTTAAAAAAATCAATCTCCGTAATTTTAGATCAATTGTATTAGGTATATAATTGAATATATTTTCATATTTTATTGGCATATTATTCTTGTTGTTGATAGTTTGTCAGTAAATATATTATTTTCTCCGATCCAAATTAATGGATTCGTATTTGACTAGATTCGGATGCATCTAGCGCTAAAACATGACTAGATACATCGATATTTGAATCGGAGGGAGTAATATTTTATATGGTTTGACTCCTCGAAAAAATACATACGTATTCTTCTATGGAACACGGGTTGTGGTATTTAGTTCCAAAGTCGTGCAAATTGGAAGAGAGACAAGGTCTGAAATTTGACCCGGAGCTGGTTGCAGGGTCCGAGCCGGAATGCGAAGACGGGCCCGATAGGGTTAGGGTTCGCTAGGCTATATAGTACATGTGTGGTTCTCTTCACCGCCGGAACAAACCTTTGATCGACTTGATCCGCCGCCACCGTCTCTAGGGATTAGCCAACATCTAGACCCAGAGAAAGCTCCGCACGAGGCGATGGAGGCCCCCTTTCTGCCGCACGACAAGCCGAAGCTGCAGAATCGGCGGGGCTCCCGATGATCAAGGTCACGGACGACGGCAAGAGGATGCATCTGGTTTCGCAGCAGTTCATCGACAAACTCAAGTCGCGACGACGTTTCCGTGTCCCAGAGCGCATGAGCAACGAGCGCCTCCTCAGCTCTGTGGGTGGCGACGAGGCAAAGTGCGCGATCCACATCAAGATGTACGAGTCCATGGAGGAGATCCGGGACATGGAGATCAGCATCCTCCAGCAGTACAACGACAAGGGATACGCCTACTTTGTGATCGATCGTGACGCCGATGACGACGTTCAACAGGTCCAAGCTGGTTTAGGTCGAGGAACTATTTTCGTTGTTGCTATGTTAATAGTTAATACAATGTTCATCGCAAGTTATACACGCCTGTCGCTAGTTTCAGTTATTCTATTCATATCTGTCACGAATTATTTAACATGTTTATGCTTGTATACATCCATGATGAGACGATTCTTCTCCTTGGTTTTACACATAATTAAACCGGGATTCCTCTCTCTTAATACTCCCTCTCTTCCATAAAAGAAGATGTATACATCGTTCTTTCTATACATCTGAAATTTTTCTTTCATACAAAACTTCACACAATCTTTATTAGCAACATTAGTGACTTAAGATAATAAGTTTTAGGTTCAGTTCTAACGCCAATAAAACTTTCATTAAAACACAAACTACTGTAGCACTTCCCTCAAAAAGCTCAATTCACCAAAAGAACTCAAAAAGGAACCAACAAAAAGCAAATGCAAATAATGGCAGAAAACTGTTAAAACAGACCAGCGGGTAAGACGAATTTTTTCGAAGACCTTCTGTTGCTCAAATAAAAAAGTGTTGAACTAACGAAAGTTAGATAATAACCTGGGGCAGAAGCACAAAAATTCACGCCTCAAAAAGACTTTCAGAGATTTTACACGAATTTTTACGGTGAAGCAAAGAAATCTGTTTAGGGACAACAACTTTCCCAATCATTACTCCTCTCTCATTAGAGGTTACTCTTGGCACAAAAAGCAAATAAAAAGGATAAGGAAGCGGTTATTACTGAAGTAATAACTTCCAAGACTCATCTAAAACTTTTGGGTTATCTCCCAATAAGTACTTATCTTTAACGCCTTTAAGTTAGACTTGATAGTTTGAGAACATGCTCACATAAAAAATATGAATTGAAGTAAAAGAGAGCATCAAGAAGCAAATTCAAAACACATTTAAGTCTAACCCACTTCCTATGTATAGGAATCTTGTAAAGAAACAAGTCATAAAAGCACAAAGCAACAAGCATAGTAAAGCAAAACAAGTGCAACTTCAAGACTTTCAACATAAAGAGGGGAAATTAATATTATTGGGATACATAAAACCATGTTTCCCTCTCTCATAATAACTTTTAGTAGCATCATGAATAAAATTAACAATATAACAATCACATGAAACATTTTTATCATGAGCCACATGCATAAAACAATTATTACTCTCTCTATAAGAATAGTCATTCTTATTAATCATAGTGTGAGCAAATTCAACAAAATAGCTATCATTATTATTCTCATCACCATAATCATCAAATATAGGAGGCATATTGTAATCATAATTAATTTTCTCCTCAATAGTAAGTGGACTGAAAATATCATATTCATCATTGTATTCATCATATATTGGAGGTTTGGTATCATCATAAGCAATAGAATAGCTATCTTCCAAAGTTGAGGAACTAAAAAGATCATTTTCATAAAAATTAGCTTTCCCAAGCTTAGACTTTTCCATAGCATTAGCAATAATGGTGTCCAAAGAATTCATACTAACAACATTGCTATTAAAATTCAAATAAAGTTCCATAGGTTTTTTAATTTTCTCTTCAAACACTTCATGTCCTAACTCAAGATAAATACTATAAAGCTCTCTAATTTTGTTGTTGTTTTCCATTAAGCCTAACTAGTGAAAACAAGAAACAAAAAGACAAAATTGCAGAATCTAAAGGAAATAACTTCAAGCACTCACACCGGAGGATGTGAGTACCTTTTACCTTACCTCCCCGGCAACGACGCCAGAAAATAGCTTGATGTCTACGCACTTCTATTCTTGTAGATAATTGTTGGGCCTCCAAGTGCAGAGGTTTGTAGAACAACAGCAAGTTTTTCCTTAAGTGGATCACCTAAGGTTTATCGAACTCAGGGAGGAAGTGGTCAAAGGTATCCCCTCTCAAGCAATCCTGCAATCAAGATACAAGAAGTCTCTTGTGCCCCTAATACACCCAATACACTTGTCAGGTGTATAGGTGCACTAGTTCGACGAAGAGATAGTGAAATACAAGTGGTAATGGATAATTATAAGTGGTAACGGTGATAGAAAATAGCTTGATGGCGTGTGGTTGATGTGGGAAAAGACTAAAGGAAAACTGAAATAAAGAAGGAAGCAAGCAAACATGTAACCGATCTAATTGCAAACGGTGTTTCAATGCTTAGAAACAAGGCCTAGGGATCATACTTTCATAGTGAACACTCTCATATAAATATCTTCTTTTTATGGTACTACTCTTAACTACTCTCCGGTTGAACACTCTAATCGATGGTAGGGCTATAACAGCACACCTCAAAGTTCATCTTTCCCATCTAGAAAACTGTAACACCCTCGAATCGGCCCTATGCAAGTTTTAGCGCTTCCCGCCAAACCCGCATAGAAACGATTCGAGGGTGTTACAAAGTGGTATCAGAGCTCAGCGGTTACGATACCCCACTGGTCCAGCCTATAGGATAACCTAGCTAACGGCCGATGTAGAGTGTCAAAACTATTTTGCAAAATCGGTTGAATAGATCTGATTAGGTCTATTTTTACTCCTTACCTCTATGCTCTTCTCCTCTTACATTTGTGAGTTTTGAATCTTCTCTCTTATCTTTTCTTCAAGTCCAGGAATTCTCGTGGTTGGGTTTCCGTCGTACCTTCAGGGTTTCGATTCCTTTCTCTTGCAATGGTGTTTTCACATGCGGTCTTTGTGTTATCTGAGTAACCCTTCATCTATTGTACCTTTCGGTGGATCAAAATCCACTGAAATCTTTCTTTTGTATCTTCCGGTGTTTTCCCAATGCGACGACGTCTTCTGCGTCAACTCCGATGAAGAGCCTACATCACTCCTTTGTTTTTAGGACACCGCTTTTGAAGATCTTCAGTCTAAAATTCCAAGAGTTGGTTGCATAATTTTCCTATTCATGTGCAGGGTAATGCTTTAGGTGCGCGATGGACTGATCACCATCCGACTACTCTTATCATTTGCTCTTGTACATTGAATCGGTGGATCAAGCGATTTTACTCCTTCCACAGAAGTTAAAGGTGGCCTTATCTTTTTATACCTTTACCTTCGTCCTTTGTTCCTCCGAAGTGTTCTGTCGACGAATGTGAGCAACGACCTCTTGTTGGTGGTGTCGGAGATTCCAATATGGAGCAAGAATCTTTGTTAGTGGTGTTGCGAGGATCTAGACAAAGTAAGAAGCATCCGATCATCAGCCTTCTCCCCCGTACCATGAGGCGGATCTCGAGGGCGAGATCCATTGTTAGTGGTGTCGAATTGTAGCATCCCGGGTAAAACCACTACTAGAAAACCGCTTGCTGTTTCTGTTTTGTGCATCATCATGACCGCATGCTCATGTCATCATGCCACATTGCATTTCAGCATCGTCATGTCATCATCCATATTTTGCCTAAAACTATTTCCCAAAAGTCTGTTTTTGTTTTCTATTTGTCTTCCTCTTTATTTCAAATGTAAAACCCCGGCCATCCGGATATTTTGTTTTTGTCTAAAAATTATTTACAAAAGGTTTTCAAATAAAGCAGAACAATAATAAATAAAAAGTTTATTTTAAATAGGGAGGCAGCCAGCCAGGCCCAAAGGCCCAACCGGCCACCTCCAAACCCTAACCCAAACCTAGACCTACCCGACCCACCCCGCGCCTGCACCTGACATGGACACGCCCCCGCGCACCGCCCGAACCACCGCTGCAACACCTCACCCCGTGTCCGTACGCACGCGTGGTGCACCGCACGACACGCCTCTCTCCCCGCTCTTGCCCGTCCCATGCCTGATCGAACCCTCCCGCTCACTGCCTCTTGGTCCCACATGTGCAGCGCGTGACCGTCCACCAAACCACCCCATCCACCCGCGGGACCCACCAACGCATCGCATGGCCCCTCCCGCTTCGCTCTGCCTCTCTCCCCGTGAGACTGAGTCCCCGCTCACGTACATCCCACGCGAAGTGCCCCGCTCCTCACGCGTCCCCTCCCCCGTCTCGATCCGTCCTTGTCTCGCCTTCTCCACTCGAGCCGCGCCCCGCCGCCAGCGCGCGACGCCGTCCCTCTGCCCTACCTCCTCCATCGCTGTTGGTTCCCCACTCCTCGCCGCGAGCCGGCCTCTCCCCGTCGCCATCGCCCCACCCTGCAACCACCACCGCTCGCTCGCCCCGATGCAGAGCTCCGGCCGCCGTCCTCGACCCTGCCACCGGGCGCCCTTCCCTCTCTACCGACCGCTGGGTCCGCGACGCCATCCACGCCCGTGTCTTCCTCCTTGGATGTCAACGTCCCCTGCGAGCCCGCCCTACTGCGGCCCTTTGCCGTTGCCAGCAACCGCCACGACACGCGCGCCCCCGCAGTGTCGTCGGCCGTCGCGTCCATGTCCTCTCTGCAGCAATTTATCGCGAGCGCCGCCGCCCCTCTCACTGTCTAGCGCCGCCGAGGCCACCTCCCTCTCCCTGCAGAGCGCCGCCTGCGCCCTGTCCACGCCGTGTGACCCCGTCGCTAGGTCGGCCTCCTCGACCTCGCCAGCCACCCGTGAGCCAGGCTGCCAGACAGCGCCCTGTAGCCTGCTGCCGGCCAACGCACTTGCACCGCCCTCTCCTGCCGTCCCTCATCCTCGTACCGGTGTCTGCTGCCGTGGTGTGTTCGGTGCTACCGTGGTGGTTTCCTCTAGTACCAGTGGGGTTGCTCCATGTGTTGCGTTTTGATTCTGATCACGAGAAGATGGGCTGTGATGTTTGTTAGGGCGACCGTGTGAAGATGGATCAGTGGCGATGCTCCTTTTGGCGAATTAGACGAGTACCTCGCCAAGACCGACAAGACCGGCTCGATGCCGATGAGTCCGAAGGATGCACATGGTGACACTCAAGACCTTGATCTCGGGCCTAAAGATCGATCCTGCTGGACCCCGAACCTCTCGGAACGCCAAGGTCTCCTTTCCGGAACCACCAAACCCTTTGTCATGGATCTGATGGCCGGACCCGAAGACCGATCCTAGAGTTCGAAGACCGATCCCGTCGACCCCGGAGACCGAACCCAAACCATAGAATGCCAAGATCACCGATAACCGATGTGTGACCCTTATCCTCCCCTATTTTTATAATAATATATTTGTTGCATATAAATTGTACATGCTTCGCATACATATCTTGGGAATTTGGGGTACTTTGTCGATTCACTTAATAATTAAATATGGAGGCTATATGCGGGCTAATCTAGTCGTGTATTGGCTCCATTTAAATTTGTGTAGCAAACCGATGCCATGTTTTGCCATGTTAAGCCAACATTTAAATTGCGGGGTACCTAAACAACATGAACCCTTCTATTAATTGTCGGGACCTCGGTTCCGCTTAATATTGCCTACTTGCACCGCATCTTTGCCATGCCATGCATCATACATGCACCATGCCCGGTCTTCTGCCGTAGTATTAAATAGTGCATCCGGTGTTTCTTTTAGTGCTTTGCTTCTTCGCGGATTAGGCCGATGAGTTGATGCGATTATCGGCAAGTCCTTCGAATAACGAATCTTCGACAGTGTTTTCCCAGGCGAGCATTCTCCCCCTTTCTACCTATTTTGCATTTATAGTCTTTATTTCCTCCTGTTGATCTATTGCTATCCGTTTCACGATGCTTTAGTGTTCCATACCAGATATATTCCGTGTAGCCTTTATATTGCCTTGGACACCTCCTATTACCTATTGTTTGGTAGATAGATGGTCTTGCGAGTTGTAGTCCCTTGCTCAGGTGCGATCCCGTGTCGTGAAGTACCACACAGTTGTTGGAATGTTGTCATGTGCTTTACGGTGGAGAGGATCATGACTTTAAATACAACTATTAAATAGCTGGGATAACTAATGAAAGAGGCACCGATGGGCAATATCTGTTATTTGGTTTTTCATGTCCACTTGTGTCCCGTAGGCCCCGAGTACTTGATACCTCTTCCTTGATTATTCGCACTATCCACATCCGGGAGACCCTATGGATCCCCTTAGCCAGAGCTTGATTCATTTCTTATTTCTTGGGGCCACAAACTAGTTTGGGGCTATATTACTATCTTGTACTTATGTCATGCTTTACTGCTTTATTTACGATTGTGCGTGGAGCACCTGTACTGTTTTGGATGCAGAGTGTTTTCGCGGTATCGACAAGCCCAGTCACACTTTTGGGTTCCTAGTCGATAGCCATTGACGCAAACCTTGGGTCCGTCTCGGAGCCGGCCAACTTTGTTGCGGGTAGCTTAATGGGGTGGCCCCCTGAAATATTTTATGAATCCTGTGATTGCTTTGTCATGAAAGCCTCGTTGGGTTTTGATTTGGTTTTTCCGAGGTTGATCGTGTGTGTGTTGCTATTTGTGCACCCCTGTAGGGTAAATCTTTCTGAAAGCCGTGTCCGCAGTTATGGACGACTTGGAGCACATTATCTCAATTATAGACAGGCATAACTAAAGTAGGGCTGTGAATTTGACTTAATATATATGTGACTAGTAATCATTTTCACTATAATGGAATGGATAATAAAAGTGCCAACAACTGGTGGAACTAGGTGTATCGTGTCATGTTATACCTGCCTAGTAAGTATCACAACTCCAATGGAATGAAATAAAAGTGCCAACAACTGCTGGGTTTGGGATGTCACATGCTAATTGTATCTCACTAGTAAGTACTGCAACTACAACTGAATGGTTAACTAAAACTGCCCACTACTTATGCTATCAGGATGACTCATTCTATCTATATCTGACTAGTAAGTGCTTCAACTATAATGGAATGAATAAAAATGCCAATTGTGTGAGTTCCTCGGTTTGACTTCCTCGTTTGGTCTCGAGGGGGAATACCAGGATGCGTATGATTGGTGTTAGTATAAGTTTGGTTCCGAATAGGTCTTTCTTATCTCTCTCTAATAGCCGATAGTTTATCGAGTCTCTATAGGTTGTTTAGTGCATGCTTCGCTGCCGCTTCAGTCCACCATACCTATGTAGGCGAGAGCCACCGAATTCTAGCCTCACCGTGTACTGGCCAGAGTACTGACTCTCCTCTTTTTCCTTTGCCCTTTTTCGACACCCCTTTTGTTTTAGCAGGTTTGAGATCGACGTCGTTAGCAGGGTTACCCTTACGGCTTGGCCTGGGCAGGGTTATGGACGCCATTGGTTATTCTTCAGGGCTCTTAGCTCAATTTGCTTCTTATCCATACTCGGATGCTATATCGTTTTCAAGGTGATTTGGATCTTTGTACTGTATATCTGTATTCTTGAATCATGGAGTCGTTGTTGTATATATATGTTCTATGGGTTCCATCGTGGACTAATGTGTAATGGTATTACTTCATTCTCCACCCGCACGCAAGTGCCTGGTGGGCGTCCTTGAATCGTTTCTATGCGGGTTTGGCGGGAAGCGCTAAAACTTGCATAGGGCCGATTCGAGGGTGTTACAAAAATCCCACACTGTCACCTTGAGTACTAGATGAGTCCAACAAACACCACAATTTCATAAAGACATCCAGATCCAAATATAACTCATAGCAAGTATTTGTAATCTCTAGCCTAAGTGCCACCATGGTGTGCCGCTCTCACTTTCACACACATGGGGAGAGCAGAGATCTATTAAAGCACTTGAGTAGCAAGGTAGATCTATAGATTACAAGCTCATGATCTCAATAAGATCATGCATTGTGGCGCCCCGCCAAAACCACTACTAGAAAATCGCGTTGTTTTTTGTGCATTGCATCATCATGACCGCATGCTCATGTCATCATGCCACCTTGCATTTGAGCATCGTCATGTCATCTTGCATTTGTTTGCATAAAACTATTTTCAAAAAGTCTGTTTTTGTTTTCTAAACGCCCCGTCTTGTTTTCAAATTAAAACCCGGGTCTGTCCGGAATATTTTGTTTTGTCTACCAAAGGTTTGCAAAAGCCTCATTTTTAATAAATAAAATATTTAAATTATTTTTGGGAGGCAGCCAGCCAGGCCCGAAAGCCCAGCCGGCCACCTCCAGATAAAATCCTACCTACCCCAGTAATCACCCAAACCTTTTCTACCAATTACCCTACCCTATTTTCCTACCCAGCCCCCTCCACCTCACCTGCATCAATCGGTGCTCGCCACCTCAGCCAGCCAGCCACCACACCGCTGCCACCTCACCCCAACTCCCTCGACTTCCCTCACACACCTGCACCCATGGCGCGCGCGCCCGCTTGCAACAACAGCAGCAGTGTTGCACACCACCAGACCCCTCCCTGGCCCATCGACCTGTCCCTCCCTAGCCCCACCAACCCGCCGCCACTTTCCTGCTGCTGTGCGCACGCTTGTGCTAGCCACGCAGCGACCGAGCCGCTCGACCCAGCCCCGTCCCTGCCACGCTCGCGCTCACCCGCGTGGCACGCACACAAACGGCCCGACACGGCGCGCTTTCCCGCGCGCGATGCACCCTACCAAACGCGTACGCCACGTCCGCCTCCACCTACCACGCAGCCCCGGCCCCACCCCTACCGCGTGAACCGCGCGTCGCCTGCCCCGTCGACGCACGCGTTCGCCCCCAGGCTCCTCGATCCCCGCCGCCGCCCTCTCCTCCCACAGAGCTCCGCGACGCCGTCGCCTTGCCCCTCGGCCGCCTCCACCCGCTTCTCCGGCCGCTCCTCCGTCAGCCTCGCCACCGCCCTACCCACGCTTCCTCCTCTCTCTTCCCCCGCGATCCCCGGCTCCACCTCGACGTCGCCGGCTTCCCCGCCTCCAATCACGACGGCCACCACCGTCGACCCCGCCGCCTCCGACGGACGCTGCCATCGCCGCCCCGGGCCCCGCTCTTCCCTATCGCCGCCGCTGGCCTTCCCCGCCGCCCTTCCTCGTGGTAGCCCCGCTGCTCCCCTCGATCTCCGCCGCCAAGCGCCATCCCCGGCGTAGCCTCGCCTCTGCCTGCGGTCCCCTCCGCCGTCGCGACCTCCCGCCCTTTCCTAACGCGTCGCCCCTCCCGCGCGTGGCCTTGGTCGCCTCGGTCTCCGTCTTCACCCGCCATCGGTGACCTGCACGCGGCTGTTCCGGCCAGCGCACCTCCGCCTCCGCCCTCGTGCTCCCCCGAGCGCCGCCGTCGTCGCTGCGCTGCCCTCGCGACGCCCGCCGACTAGCACGCGTCGTCTCCAGCGCCTCGCCCTCTGTCCCGTGTCGCGAGCGACCTCGCCGCCTCCGGCCGGCGCTCGTCGTCCGTCGCCACGACGCCACCCGAGCCCACAGCTGGCCTCGCCCGCGCCTTCTCCCGACCGTGCGTCGACGATCGGAGCACCTCCGCCCCTGGCTATGTTCTCTGCCCGTGCCGCATGGAGCTCCGTCCTCGATTTCCGCCCCATGCGTATGCGTCCTTGTCGGCCTCGTTTTCTTTTTATCCTACCGCGTGTCTGCTTGTTGACCCGATTCCTGTTGTTGCATTACCAATGACGAGGAATTATGTGTGGTGAAGTACATACGGCATCTGCAAACCCCGGCAGCAATGATATTGAGTTGATGCGGTGATGATGTTGGTTCCTCCACACAGCCCTCAACAAGATTGACCCGACCCTGTTCACCGCCAAGGCCTTCAACACGGGGCGCCAAGGTCTCATTCTCGGGTCCGAAGCCCCGATCTTGAGGATCCGAACTCCGAAGACCGAAGCCGGAACCCCAAGGCATCCTTCTCGGACATCCAGATCTTCGACCCCGAACCACGATGGCCGAGACCCCAAGATCGCCGAACCCTATGTGCGATCCTCTTTTCCGAGCCCTATCTTATAAAATGTAAAATAATCCTTGTTGCATATTAAATTGTTCATCCTTGCCTACATCACATCTTGTGGTTTGGGGGTACTTTGTTGACTCACCTAATAATTAAACATGGAGACTATATGAGGGTTTTTCTAGTCTTACATCGTCCCCATTTAAATTTGTGTAGCGAACCGATGCCATGCTTCACCCTGTTAATACAACATTTAAATTGCGGGGGTTCTAAACAACTTGAACCATATAATTAATTGTTGGGACCCCGGCTCCGCTTAATACTGCCTAATTGCACCGCATCCGCATCATATCATAATCATGCCGGATCTTCTGCCGTAGTATTAAATATTGCATCCGGTGTTTCTTTTAGTGCTTTGCTTCTTCGCGGATTAGCCCGATGAGTGGATGCGAGTATCGACAAGTTCTCCGGATATGATCCGTCGGCAGTGTTTTCCAGGCGAGCATCTCTCCCCCTTCTACCTATTTTGCATTTATAGTCTTTACTTCCTCCTGTTGATCTATTGCTATCCGTGTCACGATGCTTTAGTTCCGTACCCGATATATCCTGTGCAGCCGATATATTGCCTTGGACACCTCCTATTACCTGTGTTTGGTAGATAGCTGGCCTTGCGAGTCGTAGTTTCTTGCTCAGGTGCAATCTCGTGTTGTCGAGTACCACAGTTGTTGTAATGGTGGAGATTTTTATTGGTGGAGATGCTTATTGGTGGAGATGATCATGACTTTAAATATAACTATTAAAATGCTAGATAAAACTAATGCAGAGGCATCGGTGGGCAATAGACGTTATTTGGTTCTTCCACGCTCACTTGTGTCCTGTAGGACCCCGAGTACTTGATACCTGTTCCTTGATTTTTTGCACTATCCACATCCGGGAGGCCTTATGGACCCCCCGAGCCAGAGCTTGATTCATTCTTATTTCTTGGGGCGACAAAGTAGTTTGGGGCTTTATTACTATCCTGTACTTATGCCATGTTACTGCTTTATTTAAGATTGTCCGTGGAGCACCTGTACTGTTTTGGATCGTGGAATGTTTTCGTGGTATCGACAAGCCCAGTCACACTTTCGGGTTCCTAGTCGTTTACAGCCATTGACACAAACCCTGGGTTCGTTCCGGAGCCGGCCAACTTCGTTGCGGGTAGCTTAGTGGGGTGGCCCCCTGAAATATTTTATGAATCCTGTGATCGCTTTGTCGTGAATGCCTCGTTGGGTTTTGAGTTGGTTTTTCCGAGGTTGATCGAGTGTGTGTTGCTATTTGTGCACCCCTGCAGGGTAAAACTTTCTGAAAGCCGTGTCCGCGGTTATGGACGACTTGGAGCACAGTATCTCGATCATAGACAAGCATAACTAAAGTAGTGCTATAAATTTGACTTAATATGTGACTAGTAAACAGATGCAACTGTAACAGAATGGATATTAAAAATGCCAACAACTGGTGGATATGCGGTGATCTGAGTCATACTATATCTGCCTAGTAAGTATTGCAACTCCAATGGAATGTGATAAAAGTGCCAACAACTGCTGGGTTTTGGGATTCCTCAGGACAAAGGTATCTGACTAGTAACTGTTCCAACTACAACAGAATGTTAACTAAAACTGCCCACTACTTATGCTTCAGGATGACTCATGCTATCTATACCTGCTTAGTAACTGTTGCAACTATAATGGAATGAGTAAAATTGCCAACTGTGTGAGTTCCTTGGTCCGACTTCCTCGTTTGGTCTCGAGGGGGAATTACCAGGATGGGTTTGTTTGGTGTTAGCTTCAGGTTGGATCCGAATAGGTCTTTCTTATCCCTTTCTGATAACCGCCAGTTGTATCGAGTCTCTATAGGTTGTTTAGTGCCGCTGCGCTGCCGCTTCAGCCCACCATACCTATGTAGGCGAGAGCCACCGAATTCTAGCCTCGCCGTGTACTGGCCTCAGTACTGACGCTCCTCTTTTTCCTTTGCCCTTTGTCGGCACCCCTTTTGTTTTAGCAGGTTTGAGATCGCCGTCGTTAGCAGGGTTAACCTTCCGGCTTGGCCTGGCCAGGGTTATGGACGCCATTGGTTATTCTTCAGGGCTCTTAGCCCCATTTGCATCTTGTCCGTAGTCGGACGCTCTATCGTTTTCAAGGTGATTTGGATCTTTGTATATTACATCTGTATTCTTGACTCATGGAGTCGTTGTTGTATATATATGATCTGTGGGTCCCATCGAGGACTGATGTGTAATGGTATTACTTTGTTTTCCACCCCCACGAAAGTGCCTAGTGGGCGTCCTTGAACCGTTTCTATGCGGGTTTGGCGGGAAGCGCTAAAACTTGCATATGGCCGATTCGAGGGTGTTACATGCATAGAGAGAGATATGAACACATAGCTACTGGTAGAACCCTTAGCCTCGAGAGAGAACTACTCCCTCATCATCATGGGAATCAGCAATGGTGATAGAGATGGCTCCGGGGGCACTTCCCCATCCCGGCAGGGTGCCGGAACAGAGACTTTCTGTCCCCTGAATCTCCCCTTTGGTGGCGGCGGCGCTGCGGAACTTTTCTTGGATTTCTAATTGACTATTTAGGGCTTCTGCCTCGGGAGGAATATATAGGCGAAGGAGGCAAGGTCGGTGGCCAGCCAGGGGGCCCACATCATGCCCTGGCGCGGCCTGGGGGTACCCGTGCCTTGGGGGGGTGGCCACCCTGTGGCCCCTCTCCGACTCTCCTTCTGGCTCCCTGAGTCTTCCGGGAAAATAGGAACTTTGGCTTTTGTCCCGTCCAATTCCGAGAATATTCATTTTCTGACTTTCCTGGAACCAAAAACAACAGAAAACAGGCAACTAGCACTGTGGCTCTTGTTAATAGGTTAGTCCAAGAAAGTGTATAGAAAGTACTCCAAAGTTGGAACAAAACACAAGAAAGTAGATAAAACCAAGCATGGAACATCAAAAATTATAGATACATTTGGAATGTATCAACGGGCGTTGCATGGACAAGACAATTCACATAGCAATCAGAACATAGGGCAATTGTAGATAAATAAGATAAAGCATCCAAGTACTAGATAATCCTAGGCATGTGTTCCATATATAGTCATACGTGCTCGCAATGAGAACTTGCACAACATCTTTTGTCTTGCCAGCCCGTTTGCAGCGGGGCCTCAAGGGAACTACTGGCAATTAAGGTGCTCCTTTTAATAGAGCACCGGAGCAAAGCATTAACACTCCGTGAACACATGTGATCCTCACATCAAAGCCATTCCCTCCGGTTATCCCGATTTCTGTCACTTCGGGACCTTTGGTTCTAGACAACGACGTGTGTATACAACTTGAAGATAAGACCATAAACAATACTATCATAATGAATCAATAACATGTTTAGATCTGAAATCATGGCACTCGGGCCCTAGTGACAAGCATTAAGCACACAAAGTCGCAACAAAGTCATAAATCACTAATAGAAGATACCAGGCACCATGCCCTAACAATCTGATGCCATTACAAGAACGATCTCATCCAATCCCTACCATCCCCATGGCCTACAGCGAGTGATTACTCACTCATAGATGGGGGAAACATGGATGGTCGATGGAGAAGCGATGGTGATGATGATGGCGATGATCTCCTCCAATTCCCCGTCCCAGCAGGGTGCTAGAACGGAGTTTCTGGTGATGTTTTGTGGAATCTGGTGGTGGCGGCGGAGCGGAACTCTTTCTGGAAAAACATCGAACCCCCTGAGTTTTTAGGTCAGAAGGCAACTTATAGGCGAAGAGAGAGACCGAGGGGGAGTCTGGGGCAGCTAGACCATCCCCCTGGCGCGGCCAGGCCCAGCCCGTGTGGCCAGGTGGTGTGGCTAGGCCCCAGCCCCTCTCCGTCTCGTATTCTGGCTCCAGGTGTCCCTCGGTAAAATAATGACTTTGGCTTTTGTCCCGTCCAATTATGAGAATATTCATTTTCTGACTTTCCTGGAACCAAAAATAGCAGAAAACATGCAGCTGGCACTGTGGCTCTTGTTAATAGGTTATTCCAAGAAATCATATGAAAAGTACTCCAAAGTGTGGACAAAACATAAGAAAGTAGATAAAACCAAGCATGGAACATCAAAAATTATAGATACATTTGCAATGTATCAATCTACAAGCTATGCTCCATCACCTACTTCACCTGCTTCAGCACCTGCTGCTAGGAGGACAACAACACCTACAACTAGGGGGACAACACCTGCTACTACTTCAGCTGCTTCAACACCTGTTGCTAGGAGGCCACCACAACCTTTCAAATCCCCAAGGCCAGGTCCTGCACAAAATGAAGCAAGTAGTACTTCTAGGAGGCCAGTAAGAGCAAGAAAGCAAAGCACAAGGATGACAGGTTACCTGACAGCAAGCAATATTGACAAAATTACCTTGAAAGATATCAAGAAGGGGCTGTTATAAAATGCATGTGTGATGTTGGAAGTTTGTGTGTGCTTGGTGATTCTGAAGTCTGGATTGGAACTATGTGGTGGTTGTGATTCTGCTACTATGTTGGAATCATGTATGTGGTAGTGAACTATGTTGGAACTATGTGTGGTTGTGAACTATGCTATGAACTATGTTGTGAACTATGTTGTGAAATCCTTGTTGATACTATTGTGTGATTCTGAAATGCTTGTTGGTACTAATTTTGTAAATATGAAATGCTCAGTGTAATGTTGGTGCTACTAGACATAAACCACTGGAAATACATCTATAAATATGCATCTATAAATATGACAACATCAGTTCATACACATAGATAAGCCATCAACATCAGTACATACATTACCACAATGGTCCAGCACATAGATTAGCCATTACAAATAGTTCAACACAATGGTTCAGCACAGAGGGTTCATCACTTGCATTACACAAATAGTTCAACACATAGAGAGGCCATTACAAATGGAGTGCACACTCCATTCATGTACCTAAACACACCATCACTCCTCCTCACAAACTGCTTTGATTCTCTTCAACTTGTCCCTGTTAGCATCACTTGCTTTGAAAAGATCAAACAAGGAGTGCTCTAACTTTTTCTTTTCAGCCTTAAGAGTAGATCTTTCATCATCCCACTTCTGCTGTTTCCCCCTGAAGACATCTGCCTGAGATTTGAGCACGTTCTTCATTTCTTCCTTAGCTTTCTTTAGGACCTCTAATTCATTCTTCAATGCAGCTATGTACTTCTCGATCTGCTCAACATCAGGTTCCCTACTATTTATCCTGGCAAGGATATCTGCTTTCACCTTCCTCTCAGTCTCAGCTATCCTCCTATTACCTTCCTCTACTAGTGATGCATGTTTTTTCTCCAATTTCTCCTTCTCTGCAGATAGATCCTTCATCATCTTACTACTCTCATACCTCTCTTGAATTCTTGAGCTCTGGCTATCCTCATACATTCCCCACAACTTAGACAATGCATGCTGCAAACTATCATCCCACTCTGGATCTATCCACCTTTGAAAGCCATAATTCAGGACCTGCTGCAGAAGTATATGATTGGGAATATAATTAGCTATCACAATGTACCTAAATACAGGTTCAGTACAACACTATGATTCCAATAGACTATAAATGATTCCTAACAGGTTCGGTCCATTACAAATGGAGTGGACACTCCATTTTTCAACCTAAAAACACCATTAGGACTATAATGATTCAGAAAAAAAATCTATATCTAAAAACAGATTAAGTGTGCATGATTACAGTAGACTAAATTATCAGAACTATTTGTGTGCATGATTACAATAGACTAAATTAAGTGCAGAATTATGAGAACCAGCACATTATCAGATTAAGTGTGCATGATTACAATAGACTAAATTCAGATTAGGACTACATGTAGTCATGTATATGATTCAATAACAACTAATCATTATTTAAAACAACATGTGAATTAATCAAATTCCTGAGAAATACTCACATTTTCCACTGAGCATAGATAGAACTTCCTCCCTGTATCTTTGCCGTCAAACGCAACACATCGGCGTTGCTTCAGTTGGTGACCGGAGAAAACGAATGGGGCATCATGATCAATGCAACAATGTTCCGCGTCTAAGACATGATCTGGTGCGTGGTCCAGCGGACAAATCTACAAATCGAACGAATCACCCACGAATTGAAGCTCAGATCAAAGGATTTCAAAAAAAAATCTCAAATCGGTAACCCTAACCCTGACTAACTAGAGGAGAAAATTACTCACATCGCCGAGAAGAGAAACACCGAAAGATTCGGTGTTGTTCCAGCTCGGCATGATCTACGGTGGCGGCGGCGGCGTGGTGACCGGCGGCGGCGGGCGAGCTGAGACGTACAAGAAGCAAAGCATTGAGGCGCGGGAGAGAGAAAGGAACGGGCCAACCATTTTGTGTAGGGTTGCGACAGCGCCGTTAACGGCCGTCTGCCCGCAGCCGTCATCCTTACAGGTGGGACCATAATGTCAGTTTCGTCATTAGACCAGCATCAAACCGGTATCAGTGTTTTTTGAAACGAACCAACTCTGAACTAGTGGTTTTTTAAAACCCTAGCGAATAGTGGTGGTCTTTTGAAACCCTAGCCTGTAATGTGGTGGTTTTTTATAATTTTGTCTAAAACAAGTCTAGATAAACTCGAGTCACTTATTTTGGGACGGAAGAAGTACTTAAGATGCTAGGTAAACCAACGAAGCACATATGTAACACAGTGTCCATTAAGCCAAGACAGTTTGAATAACACCGAGTAGTACTAGCGTAGACAGTTTGAATACGCCGTCGGGTCTTCATTGATGATGGCTCGGTCCACTCGCGCGTCCCGGCCCCGTACTCCGCCATCCTGCATGCATCATGGATCAGGGTCACACAACTAAACTAGAAACAGAATACTATTTCAAGTACCCTGTGTAAACACTATTTCCGGCTAAACTTGCTCGACAGAATTAGAAAAGATGAAGGACAAATGACATACTAGCATATAGTCGTTCTTATCTAAACATATATATGTCTCAGCTCAGAACATGCTGTATGTCTTCAACCAGCCTATCCGTCACGTGCACCCTAAGTTCCCACTGTTTTAACTACCCTTCACGCTAGCCGTCGGTCGCCCGACAAAATAAATCATCAAAACACAGTCGTTGTTCGCGCTGTCAGATTGCCATCCAAAAGAAAAGATACAGAAACAGCCGCAGCAAAGTTTCGCATTTTTCGCCCTAGGTTTCTTGCGAATTCAAAAGGTGACCGCTACTAATCATCTTAAATTACGTGCAAACAGATTCGTGATTGTGAATTGTTGTTGTGTTGGTCTTTCAGATCTGGCAAAATGTGCTTAACTATAACGGAGAACAAGAGAGCAATGGAAAATGGTGGAATCTGGAAACAGCTAAAAGCTTTCTCGATTCTACTTGTATGGAAAATAGCACTGGCGGATCTTAGTGAGGGCAAAATCTCATAGTAATGAAGGACAAGGAGAAAGTAGAAAGAAATCATTTGCGGCTGAAAGTCAAATGCAGCTGTTAAGTGGCCAATGTTGCAAGATTGTGCTTTCATAGGGCATGATGAGAGACCCCAATCAAAGAATAAAGGAAACTTTCTTGAGATAGTGGACCTTCTTGCAGAATTCAACCTGGACATTGCCAAAGTTGTGTGTGTGTGGGTGGGATGCTCCTTATAATTCAAAGTACACGTCACCAGAAATTCAAAGGAGATCTTGAGTATGTTTGCAATAAAAATCAGGAAGCATATCCGGGCTGAAATCGGGGATTCCAAGTTCTCTATTTTAGTGGATGCGACATGTGGTGTAGCAAAGAGAGAGCAAATGGCACTAGTTCTCAGATTTGTGGATAAATGTGGTATTTTGCAAGAGAGGTTCTTTGACTTGATACATGTAGCGAACACAAAGTCTATGACACTTAAAGCTGAGTTGAGCTTGGTTTTATCCAAACATGGTTTTGACATTCAAAACCTTCGAGGACAAGGTTACGATGGGGCTAGTAACATGAGAGGTGACTTGAATGGACTGCAAGCTCTTTTCCTACAAGAATGCCCATATGCTTATTATGTCCATTGTTATGCCCACCGCTTGCAACTTTCTCTAGTTGATGCTTCCAAAGAGGTTGTTTATGTTTCTCAGTTCTTTCAGAAATTGATCTTTATCATTAACACTGTTGAATCGTCTTCAAAGCGCCATGACGAGCTCCATCATGCTCAACTAATTGAACTAGAAACTGCAATCGCTAATGCTAGCATCGAGACAGGTCAAGGGGCAAACTAGGTCCGCTCACTTAAGCGACCTGGAGACACAATGTGAGGGTTCTCATTTTAGTTCCGTTTACAACCTTATGAAAATGTTTGGTGTTGTTTATTCTATGGTCCAAGATATAGCTATTGATCGGTCAATGGGTGCACTCCTCTTTGCAAAGAATACCTACGAACGTCTCTTTAGTATGTTCAAGAGAGGTTCCCAAGCGCACCAAAGCCTCAATTCTAGGGCCATGGAAGCTAAACTACCTAATCTCGGCGCCAGGGGAAAAGGAAGAAAAAATTGGGCGCCATGCACCGAGCTCGCTGGCAAGCCGTGTCCTAAAATGTGAAAAAGGGACAAATCCCCTCCAGAGGGTTGGCCTCACAAGGCACGGGGTCAAATTACCTCAGGTGGGAACCCTTCTTTCAGAAAATTGCAAAAAACCACAACATTTGGTGCTTAAGGATAAGACAGCCACCGGTTTCCAAAAAATTCGCAGATCACCACAACTTCTAGTGCAAACGGTTAGCAAAAAGACATAATTGAAATTTTAGACGGGCTAAGCATTATTAGGAGGACATGAGGGCCCACCGTCATGCGTGACGTGGCACATATTGATGGGCTGGCGTTGCCCAGTGTTAACGACGCCATCAAGACCTGTCCTAACCTAGACTGTTGTGTCTCTTCGCACCGTCTCACTCCAACTCCCGTGCTCACCTATTTACACGATGGCGAACCCTGGGGGCAGTGGAATCGACGATGCCAGAGATGGAATCGATGGTGACAGCGGTCTCTGTAGGTCGAACCTGGTGGCAGACCAAGGAGATTTCTTGTTGGGTTCGCAGCATAGAAAACGAAAAAAATTCTACGATGTGAACATCTAAGCACCAAGATCTATCTACCTAGATACAATCAACGGGTGGATATACATCCATAGAGAACATACCCTTGAAGAGCGACAAAGCATTCTTAACAAAACTGATTTCATGGTTGATGTAGTCGTACACTTGTCGATCTCAAGATTGTGATGAAGTCCAGCGAGTCCAGCAGGTCCAGCATCAGCAAGTCCATCAGGTCCAGCACCGGCAAGTCCAGCATCGCAAAGTAGCGGTGCATCCGTGGTCGCACACACGTCCGGTACCCCAACAATCTCCACGTCCTCGCTCCAGCGATGTAGCGGAAGCAGCAACTCCTTTCCAGATAAAGTCACCGGGAACAGGTATCTCACTAATCTGAGATCATGAGGAATAATTCCTAGAGGAGGAGAGAGACCCTTCATGAGGAGGTGTGTTATGAGAGGAGGAGAGGTGGAATCCCCCTCCCATGGCCGGCGATCATGGAGATGCCCCCACCTCTTCCATCATTCGTGTGGTGGATGCTCCACTCACATAAATATGCCTCCACTCACACTTCCACTTACATGCATTAATTTTCCACCAAAATTAATGCAGCTCTCATTAAATAAACTATTTTATTTAGAATTTTTGTTAATTAACAAAAATTCACATAAAACCCCTGCAACATTTCAATATCACATGTAGAACTAGTTTCTGCAAGTTCACCCGAAACAATTCTAGTTTCCATCGAAATGATTCTAGAGCTTTCTAAAATCTTTATCTGAAACATATTTGCTCCAAATGGTGTCGGTATCCCTTAAGTATGTCACCCTACGGTTCACAAATAATGCAGACATGATAGAGACCCCTCTCCGATCAATAATCAGCATCAGGACTTGGAGATCTCTACTGACTCCCACACATTGAACGATCACTCTAGTGATCGTGTGAACCTTTTAACATTCTAACTAAATCCGTTTGTCTTGCGATATATTACATGTCCGAGATTCGATCATTGGTACCTCCATACCTAGTTTGATCTCGTTACCGACATGAACTCTTTTCTCGTTTCTGTGATATAACATTCTAGTGATCACATCACTTGCTTGCAAGGTATCTCAATGTGATATCACCGAGAGGGCCTAGAGTATATCTATCCATCATCGGGGTGGACAAATCCCACTCTTGATCCATGAGCCTCAACATAACACCTTCGGAGTATCTAAACCCACCTTTATAGTCACCCTGTTATGGTGTTATCAAGTTACTCTTCTAGTGTTAGTGACTAACATGATCTCGTGGTCTAAGGACTAAGATTACTTCGTATGATGTTATATAAATTTAAACACAATGACTTTGATCTTATTGTTGTACTTTGGATGAATATTCATCACATCATTCCACCAATGTTGTGACCTCGTTATTAACAACATCCAATGTCTATGATCAGGAAATCTTGTGAAGGAAATATGCCCTGAGAGGCAATAATAAAGTTGTTATTATATATTCCTTATATATGATAGATGTTTATTTTACATGCTAGAATTGTATTGATCGGAAACATCAGTACATGTGTGTTTAATAAACAAAAAGGGTTCCTAGTTATGCCTCTCTTATAGACTAGCTTGTTGATTAACAAGATGATCAAGATTTCCTGATCATGGACTTTGGATGTTGTTAATAACAAGGTCACACCATTGGTGGAATGATGTGATGAACATTCATCCGAAGTATAGCATTACAATCAAGTCATTGTGTTTATATTGCTATAACATCATACGAAGTAATATTTATCCTTAGACCATGAGATCATGTTAATTGCTAACACCGGAAGAGTATCTTGATAACATCAAACGTCACACCGTAACAGGGTGACTATAAAGATGGGTTTCATACTACGAAGGTGTTATGTTGAGGCTCATGGATCAAGAGTGGAATTTGTCAATCCAGATGACGGATAGATATACTATGGGCCCTCTCGGTGATATCACATTAAGATAGCTTGCAAGCAAGTGATGTGATCACTAGAATGTTATATCACCGGAACGAGAAAAGAGTGCATGTCGGTAATGAGATCAAACTAGGTATGGAGATACCGATGATCGAATATCGTACATGTAATATATCGAGAGACAAAGGGATTTAGTTACAAGCGTTAAAGGTTCTCACGATCATAGAAGTCATCGTTGAATGTGTAGGAGTCAGTACGGATCTCCAGGTCCCACTGCTGATTATTGGTCGGAGAAGGGTCTCGATCATGTCTGCATTATTCGCGAACCGTAGGGTGGCACACTTAAGACTTACCGGACACCATTTTGGAGCACATATAATTCAGACAAAAGGATTGCAAAGCGCAGGAATTGTTTCAATAAAAATCGGAAATTGTTTCAGGTGAAATTGCAAAAAGTGGTTCTGCATGTGATATTGAAATATTGCAAGGGGCTATATGTGAATGTTTGTTAATTAAAGTAATTAACAAAATTCTGAACAAATTTAATAAAAAGAGTTTTATTAAATGAGAGAGCATTAAATTTGGAGAAATTTAATGCATTTAAAGTGGAGACTTTAAAAGGGAATGTGAAGAGGCATTTTAATGTGGAGGGGTTACGACCACATGAATGGGGGAGGTGAGGGGTCACCCCCCATGCGCTGGCCATGGAGAGAGGGGACACCCCCCTCCTCCTATAAAAGGCCACCCATTCCCTCCTTCATCCACACACCTCCTTGTGAAGGATCTCTCTCCCCCTCTAGAATTATTCCCCCATGGTCTCGGATTAGCGAGATACATGTTCTCGGTGGCATTTCGTCTGGAAGGAGTTGCTGCTTCCGCTGGATCGCTGGAGCGAGGAGGTGGAGGTTGTCCGGTGGCTTGAACGTGTGTGCGAGTGCGGATGCGCTGCTGAGTTGCGGCGCTCGGAGTTCCTCACGATCTTGAGATCGGCAAGTGTACGACTACATCATCCACGAGTTCCTGCTCGTTAACAAAACTCGTTGTCTTCGAGGGTAAGTTCTCGTTGGATGTATGTCCACCCGTTGCTTTTTACCTAGTAGATAGATCTTGGCGTGTAGTTCACACCATAGGAAATTTTTTGTTTTCTATGATGGGGACCCAACAGTGGTATCAGAGCCTGATCTATGCGTTGGTGCTTTGCACGGGTAGTACACATATGTTTATATGTGGGCGATGATGATCATGTTATTGCATCTTCTGTGTATTTTGGATATTGGTGGCATAGTGGGATGAAGCGGCCCGGACCAACCTTACATGTCATCGTACATGAGACCGGTTCCAAGACTGACATGCAACTTGTTTTGCATAAGTGGCTGGCGGGTGTCTGTCTCTCCTACTATAGTCAATATCTGATTTACAACGACTTGCTAATAACTTAGTTATCCTTGTTGTGGTTCATGTTCATAGGTGAGAACGGTTCTATCTCTAAAAGCCCTAAGCCACGTAAAACTTGCAATTGATAAATTAGAGGCGTCTAGTTTAGATCGTTGATGGGCTAGTGTATTGATATGGTATTGTTGTAAGTAGATGTATGATAGATACTCTTACAACACACTCAACGTGCAAGTTCCATAGACCTTGGCCTTACACACAAAGGAATGATAGAGATCATACCACGATGCAAGTGATAGAGATCAAATGCATGGACCATATCATCTCACTTTACACATTAGATGTTAACATCTTATACTGCTAGTTTGGCGCTTTTGGTAGCATTATAAGATGATCCCTCATTTAGATATCAAGATAAAAATGTGTTCTTCCTTAAGTATGCACCGTTCTGTGGATCGTGTTTCGAGACATCACGTGATGATGGGGTGTACTCGAATCTACGCTTTCATAGGAACGGGTGTAAGACAGTTTTACACACGCGAATACTAAGGTTCTTACTTGGCGAGCCTAGCATGTATAGACATGGCCTCGGAACACGGACCGAAAGGTTAAGCATGAGTCATATAGTTGATATGATGCCCATATATATGCTCGCCTTTGAAGCTACATCAACTCACGTGATGATCGGACTTGGTGTAGTGGATTTGGTTCATGTAATCACCAAAAAGACACGAGGGATGTCGTTTTTGAGTGGAAGTTCATTAGTAATTTGGATTAGTTGAACTCAATCTATCATAAACTTAGTCTAAATAAACTTTACAAATTCTGTTGTAGATGGCACCACCTGCTTTTAATTTCAATGTGTTCATGGAGAAAGAGAAACTTGCTGCGAATGGTAGCAACTTCACCAACTGGGCTATGAATTTGAGGATTCTCCTCACTGCTGCACAAAAGAAATATGTGCTAGATGCGCCGCTAGGCCCCCCACCAGCTCCTGATGCCCCTGACGAGGAAAAGAATGTCTATGTGACTCGTCAGGAGGACCACAACTTAGTTCATTGCGGCATACTGTATGGGCTAGAGCCAGAACTTTGAAAGCGTTTCGAAAATAGCAATGCCTTTGATACCATGGGAGAATTGAAAATGATTTTCGATACCCATGCTGCCGTAGAGAGTTATAATGCTACAGAAAAGTTCTTTAGCTGCATGATGGAGGAAAACAGCTCCGTTAGTGAGCACGTACTCAAAATGTCTGGGTACGTGTAACACCCTCAAATCGGCCCTATGCAAGTTTTAGCCCTTTCCGCCAAACCCGCATAGAAACGATTCAAGGACGCCCACCAGGCACTTTCGTGCGGGTGGAAAACAATGTAATAACATTACACAATAGTCCTTGATGGGACCCACAGAACAGATATATATATACAACAGCGACTCCCTGAGTCAAGAATACAGATATACAATACAAATATCCAAATCACCTTTAAAACGATAGAGCGTCCGACTACGGACAAGATGCAAATGGGGCTAAGAGCCCTGAAGAATAACCAATGGCGTCCATAACCCTACCTAGGCCAAGCCGGAAGGGTAACCCTGCTAACGGCATCGATCTCAAACCTGCCAAACAAAAAGGGTGCCGACAAAGGGCAAAGGAAAAAGAGGAGCGTCAGTACTGAGGCCAGTACACGGCGAGGCTAGAATTCGGCGGCTCTCGCCTACATAGGTATGGTGGGCTGAAGCGGCAGCGCAGCGACACTAAGCAACCTATAGAGACTCAATACAACTGGCGGTTATCAGAGAGGGATAAGAAAGCCCTATTCAGATCCAACCTGAAGCTAACACCAAACAAACCCATCCTGGTATTTCTCCTCGAGACCAAACGAGGAAGTTGGACCAAGGAACTCACGAAGTTGGCAATTTTACTCATTCCATTATGGTTGCAGCAATTACTAATCAGATATAGATCGCATGAGTCATCCTGAAGCATAAGTAGTGGGCAGTTTTAATCACCATTCCATTGTAGTTGGGGTATTTACTAGTCAGATGTAATTGTCCTGAGGAATCCCAAAACCCAACAGTTGTTGACACTTTATCACCTTCCATTGGAGTTGCAATACTTACTAGGCAGGTATATCAGAACACGATACGACAAGATCCACCAGTTATTGGCATTTTTAATATCCATTATGTTATAGTTGCATCTGTTTACTAGTCACATATTAAGTCAAATTTATAGCACTACTTTAGTTATGCTTGTCTATGATCGAGATACTGTGCTCCAAGTCGTCCATAACCGCGGACACGGCTTTCAGAAAGTTTTACCCTGCAGGGGTGCACAAATAGCAACACACACTCGATCAACCTCGGAAAAACCAACTCAAAACCCAACGAGGCATTCACGACAAAGCGATCACAGGATTCATAAATATTTCAGGGGGCCACCCCATTAAGCTACCCACAACAAAGTTGGCCGACTCTAAGACGGACCCAAGGTTTGCGCCAATGGCTGTAAACGACTGGGAACCCAAAAGTGTGACTGGGCTTGTCGATACCGCGAAAACACTCCGCAATTCCTAAACAGTACAGGTGCTCCACGCACAATCTTAAATAAAGCAGTAAAGCATGGCATAAGTACATCACAGTAATAAAGCCCAAACTACTTTGTGGCCCCCAAAATAGAAATGAATCAAGCTCTGGCTCGGGGGGTCCATAAGGCCTCCCGGATGTGGATAGTGCGAAAAATCAAGGAACAGGTATCAAGTACTCGGGGTCCTACGGGACAGAAGTGAGCGTGGAAGAACCAAATAACATCTATTGCCCACCGATGCCTCTGCATTAGTTATATCTAGCATTTTAATAGTTGTATTTAAAGCCATGATCATCTCCACCAATAAGCATCTCCACCAATATACATCTGCCAGCATTCCAACAACTGTAGTACTTGTCAACACGAGATCGCACCTGAGCAAACAACTATGACTCGAAAGGCCAGCTATCTACCAAACACGGGTAATAGGGGTGTCCAAGGCAATATAGAGGCTGCACGGGATATAACTGGGGTACGGAAACTAAAGCATCGCGACACGGATAGCAATAGATCAACAAGAGGAAATAAAGACTATAAATGCAAAATAGGTAGAAGGGGGGGAGATGCTCGCCTAGGAAACACTGCCGGAGATTCATATCCGAAGAACTTGTCGATACTCGCATCAACTCATCGGCCTAGTCCGCGAAGAAGCAAACACTAGAAGAAACACCGGATGCAATATTTAATACTACGGCAGAAGATCCGGCATGATTATGATATGCATGCGAGATGAGCAATTATTAAGCAATAGGTTTTATATATAGCATTTATAAAATAGGGGCTCGGAAAAGGTTCACACATCTGGGGTCGAAGGTCTTGGGTTCCGGGGGTTCGGGGTTCGACAGGGGTCGGTCTCGGCAGGAACGTTCTCGGACAACGGACTAGATCTTGGCATTCCGGGAAGAAGGACCTAGCGTTCCGAGATGAAGCGCTTGTCGTTCCGTGGCGATCTTGGCGGTCTTCGGAACCGGGTCTTGGCGCCTGAGAGGAAGTACTTGGTGGTTCCGAGAAGAAGGCCTTGCCGCATCCGATGGATCGGTCCTCGGGGTCGAAGAGCTTGGCGCGCCAGGGTTCGGTCTTGGCGTCCGGGGAGAAGTACTTGTCGTATCCGTGTCGCGATCTTGGCGTCCGGGTCCTCGACGAACTTGGCGCCCGGGATGAAGAACTTGGCGTTCTCGATCGGTCTTCGAGCTCCATGTCGACGGTCTTGTCGTCCAAGATGGCGAACTCGGCATCCCGTGTCGAAGGCTTCGGGGTTCCGGGTCTTGGCGTTCGATGAAGGAGGTCTTGAGAGTCCAAGGCGAAGATCTTGGAGTCCAGGGTCTCGGCGTCTTCGGGTCTGAGAAGATCTAGTCGTACCGATGTCACCAAATTCTCGAAGGAGGCCTTGGCAGGAATTGTCCCTTGATTCCAGGTTCTTCTTCAAATGCATCGGCATGGTGCCGGTCTTGTCGAGGTACTCATCCGACTTGACAACCCGTGCGACGAAGGATCGCGGAAAAACGGAGCACCGCCACAGATCCATCTTCACGCGGTCGCCAAAGCAAACAACATCAAACTCCCTGTTCTCGTGATTAGAACCGAAACACAGCACATGGAGCAACCCTACTGGTACTGGAGGAAAACAACGGTAGCAGCACAAGGATACACGACGCGCAACCTGTAGCACTACGAGGCAGAGACAGAAAACCGGGCGGCACCGGGGACGAACTCCAACTGGCCCGGGCGGCGGCCAGAACAGGGGGCGACGGCGAGCTGGAGCCGCGAGGTGGGCTCCGGCGAAGTGGCGACTCAAACCACGGGCGCTCGGGGCCGGCAAGTTCATCGGTGGCCACGGACGAGGAGGCCCGGCGACGGCGGGCGGCCGGAGGACAAGAGGCGGCCTGTGCGTCCACGGTCGAGGTTGTGGGGTGAGGAGGTGAGGCCGGTCGTAGTAAGCTCCTGCGGGCGGCGGCTCTGACGGGGCGGACGGAACGGCGCGGTGGGGAGAACGCGGGGCCCGAGGAAACCCGGGTCGCGGGCGAGCGACGCCCCCTTGCAGCGGCGCACCTGCGGGAGAGGCGAGGTGAGAGGAGCCCGGGGCGGCCGACGACCGGGGAGGACGGGCCAGAGAAGCGGGTGGAGGCTGCGGTGGACGGCGAGGTCGGCGGGGCGACCGGCGAGGGAGGGGGACGCGAGGGTGGCCAGCGAGGAGAGGGCCCGCTGGCGGCGGGGCTCGCTGTAGGGGAGGCAGCGGCGAAGTCGACAACGGCGACGTGCACCTCGGGCGGAGAGGAGCGGAGCGCGACCTTGGTGGCGGCGCGTCGCGAAGGGGCCGGAGGTGCGGGACGTGGCCGCGTGCGGCTGGCTGCCGGGCGGGAGGAAGGAGGAGGCGACAAGGCAGAGGCCGGTGGCCTGGGAGGGGCGTAGGCCGGCCGGGCGAGGTCGTCGCGGCGCCGGCAGGAGGGGGTCGCAGGGGACAGCGCAGAGGGGAGGGGCGGCGCCGGAAGAAGGGGGCTCGGCGGCGGCGGCTACTGCGAGCGAGAAGGGAGAAGGGCCTCGCGGTGGCACGTTGGTGGAGGGTAGCCGAGGCGGCGGAAGCCCGAGGTCGCGGCCGGGCAGGAGGGTTGCAGGGGCGGCCGTAGACCGAGGAGAGGGCGGCCGGATTATGGTGGCACGGTGGGGTTGGCGAGCGGGAGGAAGGCGAGAGGAAGCTGCGGGACGGAGAGAGAGGGGCGTGCGGGAGGAGTGGGTCTAGGGACAGGAGGTGGGCCCGCGGGGAGGGAATCCCGGGGTGGGATTTGTCGGGAGGTGGGGATGGGGTGCGTGTGTGCCTGTGTGTGGCTGGGGCGCGTCTCGCGCGACGTGCAGGCCAGGTGTAGGGCGGGATGGGTAGGTAGATAGGATGGTGGCTGACGGGGTGGGGCCCAGGTGGGACAGGGAGGCAGGTGGCTGGGCGGGAAACGAGTTGGGAGGAGGGAGTTGCGCGCGCGGTGTGTGGCGGCTGGCGGCGGTGGTAGGTGGGGTTAGGGATTTGGTTAGGATTAGACTAGGTTTTAGTTTAGGGCTTGGAGGTGGCCGGCCGGGCTTTCGGGCTTGGCGGGTTGCCTCCTAAAAATAAACAAATAATTTTATTTATTAAAAACAAGGCTTTTGCAAACCGTATTTAGACAAACCAAAATATTCCAGAGACCCGGGTTTTTAATTTGAATAAAGACGGGAATATTTAGAAAACAAAACTAGGTGTTTTCGAAATTAGTTTAGACAAAAACCATGCATGATGATGACGATGCTCAAATGTAATGTGGCATGATGACATGACCATGCGGTCATGATGATGCAATGCACAAAAACACCACGATTTTCTAGTAGTGGTTTTTGCGGGATGCCACAGTACGCCGATAAGCTTGTGTCCTTGGGAATAACGGTTCCCATTGACTTAGGCATACATCGTGTTCTCCAATATCTGCCACCTAGCTACAAGAGCTTCGTGATGAACTATAATATGCAGGGCATGAAGAAGTCTCTCCCCGAGCTTCTGTCAATACTTAAGACTGCAGAAGTGGAGATTAGGAAAGAACATCAAGTGTTGATGATCAATAGGACCACCGGTTTTAAGAAAGACAAGAAAGTCAAGCACAAGGGAAAGAAGGGTGGCAAGTCTGTTGCCACGCCTGAAAAGAAAGCCCGAGCTGGCCCTAAGTCTGACACCGAGTGCTACTATTGTAAGGGGACTAGCCATTGGAAGCGCAACTGCCCCAAGTATTTGGCGGACAAGAAGTCCGGCAAGGCAAACAAAGGTATATGTGATATACATGTTATTGATGTGTACTTGACTAGTACTCGCAGTAGCACCTGGCTATTTGATATGGGATCGGTTGCTAATATATGTAACTCGGTTCAGGGGCTACGGAACAAGCGATAACTAGCAAGGGATGAGGTCAAAATGCGGGTCGGCAATGGATCAAAAGTTGATGTGATCGCCGTCGGGACGCTACCTCTCCATTTGCCATGGGGATTAGTTATAAACCTAAATAATTGTTATTTAGTGCCTGCACTGAGCATGAACATTGTATCTGGATCGTGTTTGATACAAAGTGGTCATTCCTTTAAATCTGAAAACAATGGTTGTTCGATTTATAAGAATGATATCTTTTATGGTCATGCACCTATGTTGGAAGGTTTATTTCTGTTGGACGATAGTAATATTACACACATTCATAATGTTAATGCTAAAAAGATTAAACTTGATGATGATATGTCTACATATATGTGGCACTGCCATCTAGGTCATATTGGCGTTAAACGCATGAAGAAACTCCATTCTGATGGACTTTTGGAATCACTTGATTTTGAATCATTTGATACATGTGAGCCATGCCTTATGGGCAAGATGACTAGAACGCCGTATTCCGGTTCAATGGAACGGGCGACAGATCTATTGGAAATCATACATACTGATGTGTGTGGACCAATGAGTGTGTCGGTGCGAGGTGGATATCGTTATTTTGTTACTTTCACGGATGATTTGAGTAGATATGGGTATATCTATTTGATGAAACACAAGTCTGAAACTTTTGAAAAGTTCAAGGAATTTCAAAATGAAGTGGAAAATCATCGTAATAGAAAGATCAAATTTCTACGGTCTGACCGTGGAGAAGAGTATCTAAGTTACGAGTTTAGCACACACATGAAAGAGTGTGAAATAGTTTCACAACTCACGCCTGCCGGAACACCACAACGTAATGGTATGTCGGAACATCGTAATCGTACCTTATTGGATATGGTTCGATCTATTATGTCTCTGACTGACTTGCCACTGTCATTTTGGGGTTATGCACTGGAAACAGCTGCATTCACTTTAAATCGGGCACCATCTAAATCCGTTGAAACAATACCGTATGAATTATGGTTTGGAAACAAACCTAAGCTGTCATTTCTTAAAGTTTGGGGATGCGATGTTTATGTGAAGAAACTTCAACCGGATAAACTCGAACCCAAAGCGGAAAAATGCGTCTTCATAGGATACCCTAAGGAAACAATTGGGTATACCTTCTATCACAGATCCGAGGGCAAGGTTTTTGTTCCCAAGAATGGATCCTTTCTTGAGAAGGAGTTTCTCGCGAAAGGTGTGACTAGTCGGAAGGTAGAACTCGAAGAGGTTACTGAACCTTCTCTTCATGGAATGGCGAGTGGCACGGCATCGGAAGTTGTTTCGGAGTTGAGTTCACCTGATGAAGAGAGAGCTAATGATAATGATCATGAAACTCTGAAAGAGGACACTACGGAACCTTGCAGGACACGTGCAGCTCCTGAACTATACGGCAATCCTGTTGTGAATTTCATGGTTGATGAAATTGATGACCCTGCGACGTATGAAGAAGCAATGATGAGCCCGGATTCCAACAAATGGCTAGAAGCCATGAAATCCGAGATGGAATCCATGTACGAGAACCAAGTTTGGAACTTGGTGGACTTACCTGACGACCGAAAGGCCGTTGAGAATAAATGGATTTTCAAAAGAAAAACTAATGCTGATGGTAATGTGACCATCTATAAGGCTCGACTTGTCGCAAAGGGGTGTCGACAAATTCAAGGAGTTGACTACGATGAGACATTCTCTCCCGTAGCGATGCTTAAGTCGGTTAGGATTATGTTAGCAATTGCTGCATATTTCGATTATGAAATATGGCAGATGGATGTCAAAACTGCGTTCCTCAATGGTAATATTGAAGAAGAGTTGTATATGATACAACCTAAGGGTTTTGTCGATCCTAAGGATGCTAATAAGGTATGCAAAGTTCAACGATCCATCTATGGACTGAAGCAAGCATCCCGGAGTTGGAATCTCCGCTTTGATGAGGTGATCAAAGAGTTTGGATTTGTCCAAACTTATGGAGAGGCTTGTATTTACAAGAAAGTGAGTGGGAGCAATGTGGCATTTCTGATATTATATGTGGATGACATATTATTGATCGGAAATGATATAGACCTTTTAAACAGTGTTAAAAGTTATCTAAACAACAAATTTTCGATGAAAGACCTTGGTGAAGCATCATATACATTAGGCATTAAAATCTATAGAGATAGATCAAGGCACCTAATTGGGCTATCGCAGAGTACATACCTTGATAAGATACTAAAGAAGTTTAATATGGACGAAAGTAAGAAGAGGTTCTTACCTATGTTGCAAGGCAAGACATTGAGTAAGACTCAAAGTCCGGCTACAGCGGAAGAAAGAGAGATGATGGATAAGAGCCCCTATGCCTCAGCCATAGGCTCTATTATGTATGCCATGCTATGTACAAGACCGGATGTGGCACATGCTATTAGTTTGACTAGTAGGTACCAATCTGATCCAGGTTCGGAACACTGGATAGCGGTAAAGAACATCCTCAAGTACTTGAGAAGAACTAAGGATATGTTTCTTATATACGGAGGTGAAGAAGAGCTAGTCGCTAAGTGTTATGTCGATGCTAGCTTTGACACCGATCCGGATGACTCTAAGTCTCAATCCAGATACGTATTTCTCTTGAACGGAGCAGCAGTTAGTTGGAGGAGTTCCAAACAACCTGTAGTGGCTGGATCAATGACAGAGGCGGAATATGTTGCTGCTTCAGAAGCGGCGCAGGAAGTAGTTTGGATGAAAGAGTTCATTACAGAACTGGGTGTGGTTCCCAGTGCGTTGGACCCGATGGTGATCTATTGTGACAAAAATGGAGCCATAGCCAACGCAAAGGAACCGAGGTCTCACAAGAATTCCAAACATATTAAGCGCCGGTTTCACTCCATCCGCGAGCATGTCAAGAATGGAGATATAGATTTGTAAAGTACACACGGACCTAAATGTAGCAGATCCGTTGACTAAAGTTCTCCCTAGGGAAAAACATGATCAACACCAGAACTCCATGGGTGTTAGATTTATCACTATGTGAACTAGATTATTGTCTCTAGTGCAAGTGGGAGACTGAAGGAAACATGCCCTGAGAGGCAATAATAAAGTTGTTATTATATATTCCTTATATATATGATAGATATTTATTTTACATGCTAGAATTGTATTGATCAGAAAAATCAATACATGTGTGTTTAATAAACAAAAAGGGTTCCTAGTTATGCCTCTCTTATAGACTAGCTTGTTGATTAACAAGATGATCAAGGTTTCCTGATCATGGACATTGGATGTTGGTAATAACAAGGTCACACCATTGGTGGAATGATGTGATGAACATTCATCCGAAGTATAGCATTACGATCAAGTCATTATGTTTATATTGCTATAACATCATATGAAGTAATCTTTATCCTTCGACCATGAGATCATGTTAATTGCTAACACCGGATGAGTATCTTGATAACATCAAACGTCACACCGTAACAGGGTGACTATAAAGATGGGTTCAGTACTACAAAGGTGTTATGTTGAGGCTCATGGATCAAGAGTGGAATTTGTCAATCCAGATGATGGATAGATATACTCTGGGCCCTCTCGGTGATATCACATTAAGATAGCTTGCAAGCAAGTGATGTGATCACTAGAATGTTATATCACGGAAACGAGAAAAGAGTGCATGTCGGTAACGAGATCAAACTAGGTATGGAGATACCGATGATCGAATCTCGGACATGTAATATATCGAGAGACAAAGGGATTTAGTTACAAGCGTTAAAGGTTCTCACGATCACAGAAGTCATCGTTGAATGTGTAGGAGTCAGTACGGATCTTCATGTCCCGCTGCTGATTATTGATCGGAGAAGGGTCTCGATCATGTCTGCATTATTCGCGAACCGTAGGGTGGCACACTTAAGAGTTACCGGACACCATTTTTGAGCACATATGTTTCAGACGAAAGAATTGCAAAGCACATGAATTGTTTCCATAGAAACCGGAAATTGTTTCGGGCGAAATTGCAGAAAGTGGTTCTGTATGCGATATTGAAATATTGCAAGGGGCTATATGTGAATGTTTGTTAATTAAAGTAATTAAAAAAATTCTGAATAAATTTAATAAAAAGAGTTTTATTAAATGAGAGAGCATTAAATTTGGAGAAATTTAATGCATTTAAAGTGGAGACTTTAAAATGGAATGTGAAGAGGCATTTTAATGTGGAGGGGCTACCACCACATGAATGGGGGAGGTGAGGGGTCACCCGCCCATGCGCCGGCCATGGAGATGATGGGTTCGTAGCATGAAAAGCAAAACTTGCCAAGATTTAATCTAGATAAAAGCCAAGATTTAATCTATTAGACATGTGCAACGAGATAGATCTGTACTAACCCTTGTAGACACGAAAGCGTTACGAGATTATATCTCGTGGTTGATGTAGTCGATCACTTGCCGATCTCAAGATCGAGTGGACGATCCTTCCGGCGCCGCGTTCCGGCAGCGCTTCCGCAGTCGGTCACACGCGCGGAGTCGAAGCAGACCATCCTCTCCTCGTTCCAGCGAGCAGCGGAGGTAGTAGATCTCTCCACGGAATCCCAGCAGCACGACGGCGTGGTGGTGATGGTGGAGTGGAGAATTCTGCAGGGCTTCGCCTAAGCCTGAGCAGAAAGAAGGAGGAGGAGAGAGGCGGCTTGGGGCAAGAGTGGAGGATCAAAGGGGGGTGGCGCCTCCACCCCTCTATATATAGAGGGAGGGGTGCGGCCTAGGGTTCCCACCCCTAGGCCCACCCCTTAGGGCCGACGCACCAAGGAGGTGGGGGGAGGAGTCCTCCCCCCCAAGTCTCCTCTTTAAATTTCCCTTATCTTATCTTGGTTTTCAAATAAACTCCAAAATATCTTCTAGAATCTTCCGGAACATTCCGAAACCTTCTAGAATCCCCATACAAACACTCCAGAACATTTCTTAACTCAGAAAAAGATCCCCATTATATGAATCTTACTCCCCGGAAAATTCTGGAGCTCCTCGTGATGTCCCGAATCCAATCCGAGACTTCGAACAACATTCGGTCTCCAACGCACATTCCATATCTACTTAAAACAACTTCGAACCTTAAGTGTGTCACCCTACGGTTCGTGAATATGTAGACATGACGGAGACACCTCTCCGATCAATAACCATCAGCGGGATCTGGAGATCCATAACGGCTCCCACATACTCAACAATGACTTTGTGATCGATTGAACCATTAACATACGAAACCAATTCCCTTTGTCTCGCGATACTCTACTTATCCGAGGTTTGATCATCGGTATCTCCATACCTAGTTCTACCTCGTTACTGACAAGTAATATTTACTCGTTCCGTGATATGTCATCCCTTGTGACCTAGTCACATGCTTGCAAGCTAACTAAATGACATTCCACCGAGAGGGCCCAGAGCATATCTATCTGTCGTATGGATGGACAAATCCCAATCTTGGTCCATGCGCTTCAACACATACTTTCAGAATACCCAACGACACCTTTATGACCACCCAGTTACGAAGCAGTGTTTGATGTCATCAAAGTACCCATCCGGTGATGGTGATTAACACAACCTCATGGTCGAAGGATTAGATCACTATGCATTTAAAAGCTTATAGCAATACGAACTTAATGACTTGATCTTATGCTACGCTTACTATGGGTGTGTGTCCATCACATCATTCTCCTAATGATACAACCTTGTTATTAATGACATCCAATGTCCATGACTAGGAAACCATGATCATCTATTAATCAACAAGCTAGTTCAACAAGAGGCTTACTAGGGACTCTTACATGTTTACAAAACACACAAGTATTAGTGTTTCCTAATAATACAATTATAGCATGGGATGTAAACATTCATCATAAACACAAAGATATAATAATAACCGCTTTTATTATTGCCTCTTGGGCATATCTCCAACAGTCTCCCACTTGCACTAGAGTCAATAATCTAGATTACATGGTAATAAACCTAACACCCATGGCGTTATGGTGTTGGTCATGCTTTGCCCTAGGGAGAGGTTTAGTCAACGGATCTGCCACATTCAGATTAGTGTGTACTTTGCAAATCTTTATGTCACCATCTTAGACATACTCGCGAATAGCATGGAAACGCAGCTTGATGTGCTTCAGCTTGCTATGTGACCTTGGCTCCTGTGCATTAGCTATGGCACCTGTGTTGTCACAGTAGATGGCCATCGGGTCCAACGCACTGGGAACCACGCCAAGTTCAGTAATGAACTCCTTCATCCATATGGCTTCTTGTGTAGCCTCCGAAGCAGCTATGTATTCCGATTCAGTTGAAGATTTCGCCACAACGCTTTGCTTTGCACTCCTCCAGCTCACTGCAGCACCATTCAAAATAAATACGTATCCCGACTGTGACTTTGAGTCATCCGGATCGGTGTTCCAACTAGCATCGGTGTAACCGTTTACAACAAGATGTTCATCACCTCCATAAGAAAGAACCATATCCTTAGTCCTCTTTAGGTACTTTAGGATATTCTTAACCGCTGTCCAGTGCTCCATTCCAGGATCACTTTGATATCTGCTAGTCAAAGTAACAGCATGTGCTATATCCGGTCTTGTACACAACATGGCATACATGATAGAACCTATGGCCGAGGCATAGGGAATATTATTCATATTCTTTCTACCTTCTGCCGTAGCTGGACTTTGAGTCTTACTCAAGGTCTTACCTGACAACATGGGCACAAACCCTTTATTGCTCTCTTCCATTCTAAACTTCTTTAGAACTTTGTCTAAGTATGTACTTTGTGAAAGCGCTATTAGGCGTCTTGATCTATCTCTATAAATCTTGATGCCTAGAATATATGCCGCTTCGCCAAGATCCTTCATTGAAAAACTATTATTCAAATAGGCTTTGACACTTTTAAGAAGTTCTATATCATTTCCAATCAACAATATGTCATCTACATATAGTACTAGGAATGCTACAGAGCTCCCACTCACTTTCTTGTAAATACAAGCTTCTCCATAAGTTTGTATAAATCCAAAGTTTTTGATTACTTTATCAAAACATTGATTCCAACTCCGTGATGCTTGCTTCAGTCCATAAATGGAGCGCTGAAGTTTGCATACCTTGTCAGCATCTTTAGGATCGACAAAACCCTTGGGTTGTACCATATACAACTCTTCCTCAATGTCACCATTAAGGAACGCCGTTTTGACATCCATCTGCCAAATCTCATAATCGAAATGTGCAACAATTGCTAACAAAATCCTCACAGACTTTAGCTTCGCTACTGGTGAGAATGTCTCATCGTAGTCAACTCCTTGAATTTGTCGGAACCCTTTCGCGACAAGTCGAGCTTTATAGACGGTAACATTACCATTAGCATCTGTTTTTCTCTTGAAAATCCATTTGTTCTCGACAGCCTTACGGCCATCCGGTAAGTCCACCAAAGTCCACACTTGGTTTTCGTACATGGATCCCATTTCGGATTTCATGGCTTCTAGCCATTTGTCGGAATCTGAGCTCACCATAGCTTCTTCATACGTCGCAGGGTCATCAGCGTTGTCCACCAACATGACGTTCAAGGCAGAGTCATACCAATCAGGAGTGGTACGAACCCTCGTTGACCTGCGAGGTTCAGCAGTAACTTCGTTCGAAGTTTCATGATCACCATCATTAGCTTCCTCTCCAATTAGTGCAGGCGGCACAAAAACATCTTCCGGTGCTGCGTACTCTCAAATTCGAGAGAAGGTTCAATAACCTCGTCGAGTTCTACTTTCCTTCCAGTCACTTCCTTCGAGAGAAACTCCTTCTCAAGAAAGGATCCATTCTTGGCAACAAAAACTTTGCCTTTGGATCTATGATAGAAGGTATACCCAATTGTTTCTTTAGGGTATCCTATGAAGACGCATTTCTCCGCTTTGGGTTCATGCTTTTCAGGTTGTAACTTCTTTACATATGCTTCGCAACCCCAGACTTTAAGGAATGACAACTTAGGTTTCTTACCAAACCACAATTCGTATGGTGTCGTTTCAACGGATTTAGATGGTGCCCTATTTAAAGTGAATGCGGCTGTCTCTAATGCATAGCCCCAAAATGATAGCGGTAAATCTGTAAGAGACATCATAGACCGAACCATATCTAAGAGAGTTCGATTACGACGTTCAGACACACCATTACGTTGTGGTGTTCCCGACGGTGTCAATTGCGAAAGTATTCCACATTTCTTTAAATGCATGCCAAACTCGTAACTTAGATATTCACCTCTACGGTCAGAATGCAGAAACTTAATCTTCTTGTTATGATGATTTTCCACTTCACTTTGAAATTCCTTAAACTTCTCGAAAGTTTTGGACTTATGTTTCATAAAGTAGACATACCCATATCTACTTAAGTCATCCGTGAAAGTGAGAAAGTAACGATATCCACCACGCGATGCTACACTCATTGGACCGCACACATCGGTATGTATTATTTCCAATAAGTCTGTAGCTCGCTCCATTGTACCAGAGAATGGAGTCTTAGTCATTTTTCCCATTAGACATGCTTCGCATCTTTCAAGTGATTCAAAATCAAGTGATTCAAGAAGTCCATCAGAATGGAGTTTCTTCATACGCTTCACTCCAATGTGACCAAGACGACAGTGCCACATGTATGTAGAATTATCATTCAATTTTGTTCGTTTAGCATCTATGTTGTGAACATGTGTATCACTACTATCGAGATTCAGTAAGAATAAACCATTCATCTCAGGTGCATTACCATAAAAGATATTACTCATATAAATTGAACAACCTTTATTCTCAGACTTAAAAGAGTAACCGTCTCGCAATAAACAAGATCCAGATATAATGTTCATGCTTAACGCAGGCACCAAATAACAATTATTCAAATTTAAAACTAATCCCGAAGGTAGATGTAGAGGGAGCGTGCCGACGGCGATCACATCAACCTTGGAGCCATTTCCAACGCGCATCGTCACCTCGTCTCTCGCCAGTCTTCACTTATTCCGCAGCTCCTGTTTTGAGTTACAAATATGAGCAACCGAACCAGTATCAAATACCCAGGCACTACTACGATTACTAGTAAGATACACATCAATAACACATATATCAAATATACCTTTCTTCTTGATGTTGCCATTCTTCAGATCCGCCAGGTACTTGGGGCAGTTACGCTTCCAGTGACCAGCACCCTTGCAGTAGAAGCACTCAGTTTCAGGCTTAGGACCAGCCTTGGGCTTCTTAGCAGGTGCGGCAGCTTTCTTGCCGTCCTTCTTGAAGTTGCCCTTGTTCTTAGGCTTGCCCTGTCTCTTGAAATTGGTGGTCTTATTGACCATCAACACTTGGTGCTCCTTCTTGATCTCCACTTTAGCAGTTTTTAGCATGGACGATAGTTCAAGCAACGTCTTGTTCATGCAGTGCATATTGTAGTTCATCACAAAGTTCTTATAACTCGGTGGCAATGATTGGAGGAGACGGTGAATCCCTAACTCATTAGGAATCGATATCCCCAACTCTTGGAGCTTGTTTGCGTACCCAGACATGGTGAGCACGTGCTCGCTAACGGAGCTTCCCTCTCCCATCTTACAGTTAAAGAACTTTTCGGAGGCCTCATAGCTCTCCATGGCCGCGCGAGTCTCAAAAATTAGCCTGAGCTCCTTAATGATCTCGAACGGGTCGTGGTGCTCAAAACGCTTTTGGAGCTCCGCTTCTAAACCGTACAGGATGGCACACTGAACTGTGGAGTAATGATTTTTCCGAGTGGCGTAAACATTCTTTACGTCATCGGTGGCATCTTCTGCAGGTGGGTCACCTAGCGGTGCTTCGAGCACATAGGTCAACTGACCAGCCTTGAGGACGATCTTCAGTCCATGGAACCAGTCCGTGAAATTGCTTCCATTGTTTTAAAGCTTTTCTTTCTCTAGGAACACATTGAAATTGATGGAGGGGGTTGCCATAATCTACAACAAATTTTGCAAGTAGTTTAGACTAAGTTTATGATAAATTGAGTTCAAATTTAATTCTTAAATTAACTAGGTGAACTCCCACTCAAAACAACATCCCTCACATTGTCTTAGTGATTACACGAACCAAGTCCACTACACCAAGTCCGATCTTCACGAGAGAAGATGTAGTTTCATCGGCGAACAATCTTCATGTTCATCATATCATTTATATGACTCATGCTCTACCTTTCAGTATTTCGTGTTCCGAGACCATGTCTGTACATGCTAGGCTCGTCAAGATAACCTTAGTTTCCGCATGTGCAAATCTGGCTTGCACCCGTTGTATGCACACGTAGAATCTATCACACCCGATCATCACGAGATGCTTCGAAACGACGAGTCTTAGCAACGGTGCCAACTAAGGGTGAACACTTTATTACTTGATATTTAGTGAGAGGGATCATCTTATAATGCTACCGTCACGATCTAAGCAATACAAGATGCATAAAGGATTAACATCACAGGCAATTCATAATTAGTGTGATATGATATGGCCCTTTCTTCTTGCGCTTTTGATCTCAATCTCCAAGGCACGGACATGATCTCCATCATCACCAGCATTGCGTCAAGGTCAGTGGCGCCGCTTCATGGTTGTCCATCATCACTAGCAACTATTACAACTACTTGGAATAAAGCTATTACAAGATGAATAGACACGCAGGTCTTAACAGAATTAAAGACAACCATTAGGCTCCTGCCGGTTGCCATATTACAATAAGGATCATTGCATACATCAAATATAATCACAATCACATGATGGCCATATCACATCACAAAACCCCTGCAAAAACAAGTTAGACGCCTCTAATTTTCTTTGCATGTTTTACGTGGTTTGGGGCTTTTGAATAAGAACGGATCTTACCTACGAAACTGAACCACAACGTTGATACAAGTGCTATCAAAATTTGCAAAGTGTAAATTGGATCTATACTATGGTGGGAGAGACAGACACCCGCAAAGCCACTTGTGTAAAGCAAGTTACACGTCAAGCGTGGAGCAAGTCTCATGTGCGATGAAATGTAAGGTTAGCCCGAGCCGCTTCATCCCACCATGCCGCAAGATGCAAAGTACACAAAGCAAAAGACAGCACGAGCACCAACGCCCACAAAACCACTGTGTTCTACTCGTGCAACATATCTACGCATAGACACGGCTCTGATACCACTGATGGGTTCGTAGCATGGAAAACAAAAAATTTCTACCGCAAGAACGAACAAAACCCAGATCTAATCTAGATAAAAGCCAAGATCTAATCTATTAGACATGTGCAATGAGATAGATCTGTACTAACCCTTGTAGACACGAAAGTGTTACGAGATTAGATCTCGTGGTTGATGTAGTCGATCACTTGCCGATCTCAAGATCGAGTGGACGATCCTTCCGGCGCTGCGTTCTGGCAGCGCTTCCGCAGTCGGTCACACGTGCGGAGTCGAAGCAGACCTTCCTCTCCTTGTTCCAGTGAGCAGCGGAGGTAGTAGATCTCTCCACGGAATCCCAGCAGCACGACGGCGTGGTGGTGGTGGTGGAGTGGAGAATTCTGTAGGGCTTCGCCTAAGCCTGAGCAGAAAGAAGGAGCAGGAGAGAGGCGGCTTGGGTCAAGAGTGGAGGATCAAAGGGGGGTGGCGCCTCCACCCCTCTATATATAGAGGGAGGGGTGCGGCCTAGGGTTCCCACCCCTAGGCCCACCCCTTAGGGCCGGCGCACCAAGGAGGTGGGGGAGGAGTCCTCCCCCCCAAGTCTCCTCTTTAAATTTCCCTTATCTTATCTTATCTTATCTTATCTTATCTTATCTTGGTTTTCAAATAAACTCCAAAATATCTTCTAGAACCTTCCGGAACATTCCGAAACCTTCTAGAATCCCCATACAAACACTCCGGAACATTTCCTAACTCAGAAAAAGATCCCCATTATATGAATCTTACTCCCCGGACAATTCCGGAGCTCCTCGTGATGTCCTGAATCCAATCCGAGACTCCGAACAACATTCGGTCTCCAACGCACATTCCATATCTACTTAAAACAACTTCAAACCTTAAGTGTGTCACCCTACGGTTCGTGAATATGTAGACATGACGGAGACACCTCTCCGATCAATAACCATCAGCGGGATCTGGAGATCCATAACGGCTCCCACATACTCAACGATGACTTCGTGATCGATTGAACCATTAACATACGAAACCAATTCCCTTTGTCTCGTGATACTCTACTTATCCGAGGTTTGATCATCGGTATCTCCATACCTAGTTCTACCTCGTTCCGTGATATGTCATCCCTTGTGACCTAGTCACATGCTTGCAAGCTAACTAAATGACATTCCACCGAGAGGGCCCAGAGCATATCTATCTGTCTTATGGATGGACAAATCCCAATCTTGGTCCATGCGCTTCAACACATACTTTCAGAATACCCAACGACACCTTTATGACCACCCAGTTACGAAGCGGTGTTTGATGTCATCAAAGTACCCATCCGGTGATGGTGATTAACACAACCTCATGGTCGAAGGATTAGGTCACTATGCATTTAAAAGCTTATAGCAATACGAACTTAATGACTTGATCTTATGCTACGCTTACTATGGGTGTGTGTCCATCACATCATTCTCCTAATGATACAACCTTGTTATTAATGACATCCAATGTCCATGACTAGGAAACCATGATCATCTATTAATCAACAAGCTAGTTCAACAAGAGGCTTACTAGGGACTCTTACATGTTTACAAAACACACAAGTATTAGTGTTTCCTAATAATACAATTATAGCATGGGATGTAAACATTCATCATAAACACAAAGATATAATAATAACCGCTTTTATTATTGCCTCTTGGGCATATCTCCAACAGGAGAGAGGGGGCACCCCCTCCTCCTATAAAAGGCCACCCATTCCCTCCTTCATCCACACATCTCCTTGTGAAGGATCTCTCTCCCCCTCTAGAATTATTCCCCCATGGTCTCAGATTAGCGAGATACATGTTCCCGGTGGTATTTCGTCTGGAAGGAGTTGCTGCTTCTGCTGGATCGCTGGAGCGAGGAGGTGGAGGTTGTCCGGTGGTTTGAACGTGTGTGCGAGTGCGGATGCGCTGCTGAGTTGCGGCGCTCGGACTTCCTCACGATCTTGAGATCGGCAAGTGTACGACTACATCAACCACGAGTTCCTGCTCGTTAACAAAACTCGTTGTCTTCGAGGGTAAGTTCTCGTTGGATGTATGTCCACCCGTTGCTTTGTACCTAGTAGATAGATCTTGGCGTGTAGTTCACATCGTAGGAAAATTTTTGTTTTCTATGCTGCGGACCCAACACCTTGATCATCTTGTTAATCAACGAGCTAGTTTATATGAGAGGCATAACTAGGAACTCTTTATTTTGTTTATTAAACACACATGTATCAACGTTTCCAATTAATACAATTATAGTATGGAACATTTATCATAAACATGGAACAAGATAATAACCACTTTATTATTGTGTCTTGGGCATATTCCCTTCATTTCTGTGGCTGCTCCAACCCTCTCGCACCACATCTAGACCATATCTCGGTGGCGCCAGCGGCTCTGGCCAGGGCGTGGAAGGATTCATCATCAAAGATGAGACACCGATTCACCTGCTCATGTGGTGGAGTAGATTAAGCATGATCCTTTCCCTCTCTATCATAGCTACACTAGAGTTTCATATTAGGATCTGCAGATTTGGGGGAATTTTCTACGGTTTCTCATTTAGAAGAGAAATTAAATAGTTGTGTTAATTTTTGTAGCTTGGATGATGCTATTTGGGATGTTAGATTTCATTTCAAGGCCAGGAAAATTTAGAGAGAACAATAGGGAAGACTGAAATAACTAACCTGAAATTGCTTTCTCTGATTGAGACCGAAGGTTATGAACTGAATGATACCATGTATTATGTGAGAGATGAGGGTAAAGGTGTTCCAGGGATGCAAATAACTGAAGGAATGTATAGGGTTGAGAAAATTTTGAGGGAAGAAATGCCTTTCCATCACTCCTGTAAAGGGAGAGCTGCACTTTCTTACTAGTGTCTACAATTTTTTATATTTTTTATGCTTTTTTTAGTTGGCCTGACATGTGGGACCCCGTCTACGTTAGCAAATAGCCCCTGGTAAGTGGGTCCGGTTGTCACATCCGCCGTAAATTCGTGTTCAATTCACCATTAGTGTTTTTTACGAAAACTTGGTCCAAATGTGGTGGGTTTTTTTTATGGAAATGGAAAGTGGTACCATTTGGTATGGCCATAAAAGTGGTGGTTTTATGCTCACCGCACTGGCAAAAATGTTCAGGCCAAAATTGGAGCGTTGTGCCTGTCGTTTCTAATTAGGTCACATATGGCTACACTGATGAATTAAAATACTTGCATTGTATAAAAAAAGACTTGCATTGCATGGGTAAACCAAACTGAGTTTTTTAGTTTCACAATAACTTTCTTTGAGCACTGTTTGTGCCAATGTATCCGTGCATGATCTTGTACTCTTATTGTTGTTCTCTTTGTCGGCAATTTGCAATTGAGAAGTTGAATCAAATCTAATCTTAGTTTGATTTTACCTAGAGATTTTTTAGATCATAATTTGGCTTTCCTTCTGACTTCACGTCAGAAAACAAAAAGATGTATGCATCGCAATCCTCTGCGATCACACATTTTGTTTTTTCAATAGTTCTATGTGGCTTCATGATACCACCATGTTCCGACTTGGCTAGTGTTACCATCATCTGCATTTCTTGGACGAGTTAGTTCCATGTAATTCCACAAGGTGGTGATCGATCTCAAGGGTTACGCGACTAGTCTCCTCCCGCAAAACAAAATAGAGGCGGCGGTCTAAGGTTCCACTCTAGCCACCGCCGCCATCTGCAAGCTCCTAGCCATCTATGACCTGAATCGACGGGTCCATGCCTCCTCTGCTTCCGTCCCGCCGACGGGAGGGGGGGAGACTTCGGACATGCGCTCGGTGCTGTTGAAGGGTTCCTAAAGTTACAGTTTGGTCAACCGACATCGATGTTATGGTGGCTATGGCGACAATGTGTGGGACAAGAATAAGGTATACCTCGTCGGCGACGATCTTGCTGCTGGCGTTGAGGAGCGCGGGCATTCGTCTGGTCACCGATTTCATAGAGTGGTCGATCTCGTCTAGTCTACTTGTGTTCCGCATCTCGTCCAGTCTGCGTGTGTTCTAGGTTTAATGTTACAAGGTTCGGATCAATTTAAGGATTCAATGGCGACAACTTCAGGACGCTGGTCCTTAGCAGCACGTGCGCAAAAACTTTCTGACCATCATCAACAATGTCAGACCGTCTTTTGTAAGGGAATGGCAGCAGCGGCTCGCTCTAGCGGTAGTAGTGTTTGTTAGATGATCCAAAAACGTGGATGTAATTTTTATTATATTTGGCATGCTCTGTATTTCATGCGAACTCACCAAATAGATCTCGATCTTTTCCGGCAAAAAATTATCCACGAGGATTCACAAAACGACTGCTTTAACCCCTTGTATTTGAAAATTGGGTATCAGTATTCGGATGATATTTTATTGATACCACGGTTGGCTGCAGGACATAGATCGATAAATTTGATTACTACCTCCGATCCAAATTAGTTGATTTGGTTTTATCCAGATTTAGATGTATCTGCATTAAAATAAGTCTAAATACATTCGAATCTAGACAAATCTGAGTCAACTAATTTAGATCAGATGAAATATAAAATAATCTTATCTTATCTTACTAATGTTGGACGCTCATTGCCGCGACGTGAGGCAGCGCAGAGTGAGGGCTCGAAGGTGTGGTGCTGTCCTCGAACGACCACAGTGATGAAAGAGGCGTCGGTATGGATGCCAGAGGCAGGGTGGAGCATATCCACTCGGCCCCCCACGCCGCCCTCAGGCCCATTTTTGGCTCGATCCGACGAAAACTCCCCAGCCATGCATCTAGTTGCCCGAAATTAGCTGGATTGGACCCAAAAACCGTCTGGTGAACTCAGTGCTCTGAGGTTCGCTTGGGGAGCCGGATGGAGGGGAAGTGGCAAGAAATAGCCCAACCATGGGGCCAAGATGTCGGTGAGACAGGTCGTTCGTCCTCATCGCCTCGGCTCCCACATGAATTAATGGCGCCAGTGGTTAGCCTTTCCCTAGGCGCGGCAGGCCGACACATCCAATCACCATCCACGCAGGGCACCACTGTGAGACAGCACCTCGGCTTCTCCCGCCAGCTTCCTGCGCGTGCTACACCCCTCCCACCACCCTATCGCCGATTAATAGGCCCCTCTCCTTGCCGTCAGTTTCACTGCATAAAATCTCTACCCCTTGTCCCCTTCTCCTCAGGCACCGGCGAAATCTTAGCATCCGTGGCAGAGCGCAATCCCGACGACGGCGCGGTGGAGAACGGCTTCGGACGCCGCTCTCTCAACCAGTGGGTGGGCCACCTCTTGTACGAAGCCAACTACCCGGTGCCACCGGACTTCCGCGCGCCGTTGTGTGGCTGGGCGCTGAGCGTCGGTGGCGTGCCGATTCCCCCTCCCCAGGGCGTCGACATGATAGGAGAGATCCATGCAGTGCTCGCCGGAATGTCTAACAAGGACCCCGCGTACCCACGGTACTACCCCGATAACCACGCGGCCTGGACGGAGTACTTCCGCAAGTGTCGCGAGCGGGAGATGGCGGCCTACAAGGGGCCGCCACTGACGGCGACCAGGAAGAACGTTGTAGCACGACACCTGTGTTGGGGTGTGCCTTGGGGCATGCTCGCCACCGTCCTCGAGAACATCGAAGTCGAGAACACGTCGTGGCTCACCTACCTGCCTAGGACGCCAGCAAGCCTCTCGTCCTGATTGCCGATGTGGATGGGAGGCGTCTCCTCATCGTCCTCAACCTCGGCCTCCCGCTCTTCCAGCGAGGCTCAGCGCGGCACGCCCCGACGCGCCGCCATCCCCCAGGCAACCCCACCTTCTGGCCGCCTCCACCTTGTCCGGTGAGAGGGAACCGGTGGATACGCTGAAGGACGAGCAGGACAGCTACATCCTCAAGATGGCACTTGAGGCCTCCCTCAATGACGTGCCGCTGATGCGGCTCACCGACGCTCTCGTGTGGTCCAAGGCGGAGTACGAGCGGGAAGACGCCCGACGCCAGCGGGAGCTCTTGCACGCAGCCAATCTCCAGGCTCGTTGTCATAGCAGCGTCGTTGTACTGGACGACAACGACTCCGATGAAGGGCTGAGCATCAGGCCTGCACGAGTCGGCGACGCGGGCTAGGGAAGCAACTGCCAGCCGCCCAGCGACGACGACGATGACAACGATGACGATGACGACTACGACACACAGTTCTACCAGAGCCTCGGTATGAACTACGTCGATACTGTGCCGGAAAGCTGCATTTAGTTTATTTTTACCTATTTTTGTTAAATTTCGGCCTAAATAGCCTATGTAATGAACCGATTTCGCCTATATGCTATATATATATATCACTGGACTAGTACGAATTTCACCCAAATTTACTTGTTTTTCGCCTAGTTTTGATTTAAATTCCGTGAAAACAAGTGTGTTCGTCGGCATATCCTAGGCTCGTGACTGGGTAGTTTTAGCCCCCTAGACCGAATGGTCACCCAAACCGATGAAGAAAACGTCGTATTTCAGCCTGGTGGCCTCCAATGAGTGGAGATGCTCTTACGGGATTGATCAGTTAGAATACCGAGGCCCTCATGCGTGTATGAGAAAATTGCAAACAACACCAATGTTTGATGACAAAAGTTACATAGACGCAGAATCAAAACTACTTTTGCGCTTGACCCCAAGTTTTGGTGTAATGTCTTGCAGCTAGCCCAAATACAAGTTTTAGGACACCCTTAAGAGTGTATCTGATATATGGACCCAGATGTTTATACAGTATACAGTAATTACACATCACATTTAAAAAAATGAACAGCATAACCGTAGAAAAGATAGACATTATGCATAAATAAAATATGTGGTATATAGTTTTTCTACCCTTATGCTGGTGTGCTGTCTATTTTTAAAAGTCTATCTATTATATACTAAAACCAATATGGAAGTGTTTTTTCGAGAAACCACGTTACACAGTTGAATGAAAATATCACGTACAATTTATTTAATAAATCGCAAAACCGTTGTGTTTGTTTTAGATTTATTTTATTTCTTAACTTCAATACATGCAAAATAATAGGTTATTTCTCGGTCCATTCAGATTTGTGAGGGAGTATTGTGGTATATCATTTTTCTAAATCATATAATTATAGAATACTGCTGTATAAAAATCTGAGTTCATGTCTCCGATATACTGTTACAGGCTCTAAAACAACTATTTGGGTTAGCTGCAACGTATTACACCAAAAGTTGAGGTCAGCCGCAAAATTAGTTTTGTTTTTATGTTCTGTGCAACTTTATTACCAAACATTGGTATTATGTGCAATTTTCTCCGCGGGTACATATATGAGGCACCGGTGGGCGGTGGTGCATTTACAGAGTACAGGGAGGACACGGACTTTATACTAGGTCCGGTTATGACTATGGCAGGTACGTAATCCTATCTCTAACAGCGGTAAGGGTTTCCCATTGTGAGCCTAACAAAGACGGCCACGGCGATGAGCCTCGTGTGGACTGTCTCTTCTAAGCAGTTAGCAGTTGCAATATTCTGATCCGGAGCTGGTTAACCGCGAGCAGGCTGGCGGAGTCGAAGCCGGAGACGCGAGTGGAGCAGGCCATGAATACAGACGGTTCCGATCCGATACCGCCTAGGGTTGGGTCTTCGCTAGACTATATATACACGCGGTTCTCATAGCGCACGTCTAGCTAGATCCAGGTTACAAGGGAAGAAGTAAGAGAAGGAGGCGACCATGCCTGGGTTGCCGGCTTCTTGCGAGAAGGAGGAAGAGCTGGTGCTGGACTTGACGGACCTAGACCTGGAATACGATGCCCTGCAGGAGTCCTTCGCCCACGAGCTGTTGGAGATCGAGGAGCGCATGGCCGGGAAGGCCATGGACCTCCCCCCGTTCAAGCTTGGTGAGGACGGGAAGATGATGGAGCTGGTGAGCAAGAGGTTTATCAGCGCCCTCATGAAGTCGCCGCCTCATTCCAAGCCGCTCCCGGACTACAGCATCGAGGCCCTCCGTCGAGACACGGGGATCACGGACGAGGAGGATCTCGAGGCCCTGGCGAGTTCGTTCCGGGAATTGGAGAGTGTGCGGGACACCCAGAACGACATCATCCGGCAGTACCGCGCCAAGGGCTACGCCTACATCGCGCTTCCCGATAACTCCCCTGCTTCCGGCAACTAACAAGACATCCGCGATGGAAAGGATTAGCTCATGCCTGCTATCAATTAATGTACTACGTATATATGATGAATCGAAGAATGCCACAGTAGTTTACTCTTTATGTAGGATTACCGTCAAGTTACTGTTTTTATGCTAGTTTACTCTTGTGTAATTGAAACTGTATTATTGGCTTAGTGCGTGGACATGATGTGAGCTTCGTTTGTTGTCAAGGAGATTGATTGCTTCTCTTCGAGTAAAATCTGATTGCTTTTTATTGGCCGTGGAATTTGCCTTCAACTTTACGTTGGTGGATACTATATATATTACACCTTGTGTCTTCCTGTCGTGCAGTAATTGATCATTCACTACCGGAAAACGCGGCATTGCATGTTATTTTTGCTCTGGTTTGAAACAGATTGATAGCTAGCTTCTGCTCAAAGATCTGTCAGTTTTGTACATAATTGTTTCGACCCAATTATGGACCTTGAATACAATCTGGCACTGATTCTATATTAATCAAATGATAGCATTATCCCCGCAATGGTGATAAAAGGTTATTCTTGCAAAACTCAGAAACCTTGTTGGGTAGAACAATCTATACCTCTTTATTTGAGCCTACTCCATCAATTACTTTTCTTACTAGTACTTCTAAATTCTTCAAGGGAAGTGGTGGAAACACTAAAGTAGCATGCATGGTTGAGCTTCATTGCTAAGCTATTGTATCAGCACCGAAATTGAGCAATCATGGGCAACCACCCAATGTTGGGTTGCTCATATTATTGAGCCATGTGATGTTATGTATAGTTTGTCACTAAACCTCTTGTTGAGTAGAAGGTTTTTTGTGCCTAAACTTATGCTTGGCTGCTTGTGCAATCTAGTTTTCTAGGAAATTAGTGCTAAACTCACACATAAGTATATACTATTTATCTTAGTGTTGCTAGGTGTTTACACTATTACTACTGGTTATCGATGTGACTTGGTTTATGCAGTGGTCACTTGAAGGAAAGATAAGGATGCTTGTCTTCTGTTTAATGTTCAGTCCAAAATATATCATGTTGAATTGGACGTAGAATTTGCCTTCCACTTTATGTTGGTGGATATATGTACATCCTATTGCTTCCTATCGTGCAGTTATTGATGTTATTTATGCTTGCTAGTGTATAAACATATTTTTTGACAGAGAACATATATTAATATCACGGAGATACAATCGGTGTATAAACATATAGCTGCCTTAAATATTGGTTGATCGATTTTTCTGTGGTTTGCAACAGATTGATAGTTTCTGCTCAAAGTGTGCCAAGTTTTGTACATATGATTGTTTGGATCAAATTATGAACCTTGAATACAATTTGCACTGATTCAATATGAATCACATGATAGCTACATATGTCCCTTGAACGATGACAAAAGGATAGGTAATGTAATGAAACTAGTACAGATACATGTGATTGTGAAGGTTAGACAACATATTGAGCTAAACGGCACACTGAGAACTGACCGCGTCTACCGATTGAGTTTACAAGGTTCTACCTGCTTTATATGACATGTACATTTTCAAGTTAATTCCAGAGAAAATGGAGTTTGTAATTGTTTCTATATATTGACTAACAGAAACCTTGGATTCCATGATGGGATTTTTTTTGGTGTGAACAAGGAACCAAAGATGGCACCTCGATGACAATTGCAGGGTAATTCACTATTCACAATGCATTCAGTTCATTCATGAACTGCATGTTATTTTTTGCAAAAAATAGAAACCGTGTTGGGTAGAACAATCTACACCTCTTTGAGCCTACACCTTAAATTAGTTTTGTTATTACTATTACTTCAAATTTGAGAAGAGAAGTGGTTTAAAATGGTCAGCTTAGCAATGCATGCAAGCTATGTGTCAGCACATGCTATGGTCATATTAAACAATCATTGGCGCCCACCCAACATATTATCGAGGCATTTTCTATTGTATACAATTTGTTACAATGTATGACTGAACTTTGTTGAGTAGAAGGAATTTACAGCTATTGATTGCTATTTGGATGGCTTGAAACTAACTTTGCCCGACCAGATGGGATGTGCAGAACTACTCCCTCTGTCCACATTTCTATGTCGCGGAAGATGTCCACAGTGACATTCTTCCACGCTACAACATTTCCCAGTTTTTCAGTTATGCCCTCGCTCGGACCGCACATCCTCTCCCTCGCTCCCCTCGCTTGCCCACTCGTCACCACCGCATCGCTAGCGCCTCTGTGAGACTCTAGCGCATGGCTTAATAGGATTGATAGAATATTTATACCAACAAGTTGCAACTTCTTTTCCAGAAGCTCATCCAAAAAGAACCTCTAGGTTAAGCGTGCTTGGCCTGGAGCAATTTGAGGATGGGTGATCAACCGGGCAGTGGGTACCGGGTGCGCACGAGTGAGGTCAAAATGTGCAGAAAAGACTAGTGTTGATCCGTGGGGCTAGTCTAGAGATCCTATTAAGCTGCCAGGGGTGACGACCCGGGCAAGAACAGTCCGGGGTGTTACAAGTGGTATCAGAGCCGATCATCGCGGTTACACGGGCATGTGTGGGTCACTGGCGGGACATATGGAGCATGGCGCGTGTGGCCCAGAGTGGACACGACATGGTACATGTGCTGGCACTGGACACATAGACGTGTGCCAAGAGGGGATGTTCCTGCCTTGTGGTTGATAGACGAGGGCATCGATCTTCTAAGGGTGGCTGTATGTGAGACCTTGGCGCATGACTTAATAGTATTAATAGGATACCCATACCAACAAGTTGCATCTTCTTTTTCTGAAACTCATCTAAAAAGAACTCTAAGGTTAAACGTGCTTGGCCTAGAGAAATTTGAGGATGGATGACCGACCAGGAAGTGGGTATCGGGTGCGCAGGAGTGAGGGTAAACTGCGTAGAAAATACTAGTATTAGTCTATGGGGCTAGTCTAGAGGTCCTATTAAGCTTCCAAGGATGATAGCCCGGGCACGGAGAGTCCGGGGTGTTACATCCCCCTCTCTCGCCCGCTTCGCCGCCACCCTCTCCCTATCCTGCTTCGTCGCTTCCCTCTCTCTCCTCCAACCGCATCAACTTGTTTCTCAAAGGGTGGATGCCACCAGCTACTCCAGGAACCATCGCCTCGAAGGCGTCATCTACTTCGTCGTTGACGATGATTCAGTGTGCCTCAAGGTGAGGACTCCTTTTTCTTTGCAGTTTAGGGTCATGATTTACTCCTCGGTTTAGGTTTATGATTTTCCTTTTACCGTGTGCTCGGCTACTGTCTCACTTGCACTAGTAGGAAAACCCTTATAGTAGTCATTTCTCTAGTGGCGTCCAAATTATAATGTGCGCCACCACTTGCAAACGAAATAGTAACGGTGTTGGTATATTTTGGAATGCCACCGGTTAAATCTAATAGTGGCGTCTGCGTATAAATAAACGCCACCCTTCAGAAGGGTACCCATACGCAGTCGAGACAAAGATAATAGTAGCGTTGGATTCAGTTAAACGCCATCAATATGTACTCTAGTGGTGGCGTTGGATTTAGTTAAACGCCACGTGGCCACCGACACACCCCGAACGCAGACGCCGACACAAGATTAACTATCAAACTTCTCTCTCTCTCATTCACACACCTCCTCATTTTTGCCCCTCTCCCTACCACCGATGTCGCCCCCGCTGCACCTATCCTCCTCTCCCAGCGCCCGCGACTCCGCTCGATCTGCCAGTGCCGCCCCGCATTGGATGCCTAGCTCTGCTCTTGGCCGCACCTCTCCTCCTCTCCCAGCAGCCACAACTCCACCCAATCTACCACCGCCACCGCCCCGCATTGGATGCTTGGCTCTGCTCCCTGGCCACACCTCTCCTCCTCTCCCAGAACCCGTGACTCCACTCGATCTGCCGCCGCCGGACGCTGCAACCCCCCCTCCCTGAGCCACATCCGACGACACCACTCGATCTGCCACCGCCGACCACTACAACCTCCCCCTCCCCAAGCCACATCCGATGACTCCGCTTGATCCGGCACTGCCGATCATTGCAACGTCCCACTCCACGAGCTTCCGGTCGCTGCAACCTTCCCGTCTCCGAGCCTCGTCACCGATCTCGCGGTGAGCCTCCCGCCACACCTCCCCTTTTTTATAGCAATTTAGAAATTATAGATGTATATGATAGATAATGATCTTAGAAATTATAGATATAGATATGCTAGATCGTGTTTTAGAGGTAGTGTTTAGATACTAAATTTGGGCTCAAATTTTAGATATAGGAATGTTAGATAGTACTTTAGAGATATTAAATTTTGGCTCAATTTCTAGATATAGGAAAGTGAGGATATGTGCACGAAGAGGAGGAAAGTGAGCCAGACTCCTTCGTGTCAAATCCAAGGATGAGGCTTTATTTGATGTTTATTTGGGCTTTTTTCCTTGCAATGGACAATGACTTACTTGATGTTTGGTTGGTTTAACTTCTGGTTGCAATGGTCGATGATTACACTATGACACTATCTAATGAGAAATGGTGCCCATAAGACCTTGTTGTATGTCCTTGCATGGTTGGTTTAACTTCTCGTTGTAGTCTGTCTCGTCCTCTTTCTGGGAAAGCTCGGATGATGACGTCACTGACACTGGGTCTACTCTAGTTTAGGATGTTCTCATGTGACTGTCGTGTGCTACCTATCTGAAGGACATTTACTGTCATAATCACTTTTGGTGTTCGTTAACAACAAGTAGAGCATTTTTACAGTTTGCTATTGTCTACAGGTTGATATATTACAAGTGAAAAGGACCCTTGGCCTGCATAACATTCCCTACATATTTACTTGTCTCCTAGAAATTCTAGACCAGAGTCTCCGGTCTGCCTAGACCGGAGTCTCCGGTGTGGTCCGGAGTTTCCCCAGGAGTCTCCGCATGGGGTTCCTGTATCCTGCCTAGGTCAGACAGAGAGATGGTCTGGAGCTTGGTCCGGAGGAAGGTCCAGAGTCTCCGGTCCTTGCCTCAGACCAGAGTCTCTGGTCCACTTGGCTCACAGAAGGGCCGGGTCATTCTGTTCGACGGTCCGAAGGCTGGTCCGGAGATTGACTGGATTCTCCGGTGTAGACCGGAGTCTCCGGTGTGCAGACCGGAGTCTCCGGTCTGACTTTTCTCCAACGGTCAGAAAACGGTTCAGTGGAGTGAAGGGCTATAAATAGAGGACCTTATCCCCTTCCTCCAGTTGCTCGTCCACCTCAAGAACTCCATGCCCATTAGAGCCACCAAATCAACAAGATATCTTCATCCAACCATCCAAAGTCATTGATCTTTGGAGAATCGAAGGAGGAGGCCTTGATCTACAGCTTCACCAAGAGAGATCTTCATTTCCCCCTCATTCACTTGAGGGCCCCCATGCTCTAGTGTTTCTTTGGAAACCCTAGCTTTTGATTTGGTTCTTACAAGCTTGTATTTGATTGTTTGACAGCTTGCTTGTATTTGGGAGCCTCCAATTAAGTTGTGGATGTGTGCCCCAAACTCGTTGTAAAGGTGCCGGCTTCCACCTCGAAGGTTGCCGTATAGTGGAAGAGGTGAATTGAACCCCTTGGGGTGAGGTTCATCGGAGAACAAGGGAGGCCTCTCGTGGCGTTGGTGGTTTGAAACCATCCCTCTCCAAACGTAGACGTACTTCCCCTCAAAAGGAAGGAACTACGGGAAAGAAATCCTTGTGTCTCCGAGTGCTCCACTTTAGGTACTTCTATCCTTTACCGCACTTTACTTATCTAGTTCTTGCTTAGTACTTGTGCTAGGTTGACATATAGGTAAATTCACCTTAGTTGCATAATCTAGAGAATTTACCTTTTGTGTCAAACCCTAAATTGAAAAAGAGTAAAGTTTGGAGTAGCACCTATTCACCCCCCCTCTAGGTGCCCATACGATCCTTTCACTATCGTACTACTTATATATGATGCTAGCTAATCTTAATTATGTGCTATGTTGATATATTGTGCTACTTATGATGCTAATTAAGTTAAAATGGTCTATATAATTAAGTTTGCTTGATCATATATAGGTATAATGAATGATGATCGGTGTGAGCATTGTGTTTACCAAGAGTGCAAGAACAAGAAGGTTGTCATAGTGCTCCCTTATGACTGCAAGTTTGTATGGTATGTTCATTCTCAAGCAATCAAACTATATATACCCTGCAACTAAATTATGTGCTAGTTGTTGATTTCTTATGATTCTGTATGCAGAACATATCTTGCAAGTTTAGACATGATTTTCTGGACCATTTTGATTGGTCGTTGGGGCAGCAGAGCCAGTTTTAGGTCGATATAATGTCTGTAAAGCAACCTGGACCGACCTACACGGTCCAAGTCATGAACGAGGCGAACCGCACCTTTCCCAGTGGTCTGAGATGGACTGAGATGGTCGATGCCTATGAGATGGACGCCTAGGAGAATTTGGTCTTCTATCTCTATGAAGATCGCATGACCTACTTCGACTACCGAGGCCCTGAAGCATCAACGGACTCTGACGCTTCTTCAAATCACGAGATTTCTGATGCTGCCATTAGGTATGGCACCGTTGTTGCCGATAATCCTGTTGAGGACTAGTAGTTAGTGCTATGTACACTATATATAGCTAACTAGCTCTACCATATGTAGTAGACTGTAATGATGTTACTATTTTTATGAATATATCTTGTTGTACAGTGAATATTCAATTGGATGCACCAGATGTTTTTTAAAATTTTGAAAATTCACTTGTGGCATTCAAAGTAAAACAAACGCCACAATTAGGATAAGTACTGGTGGCGCTTAGTAGGATTGGAAATCCTACTGGTGGCGTTCACTGGAGACGCCACCACTACGTCCTACTAGTGGTGCGAGGTTAGTGGCGTGCAGTTTCAACTCCACTAACCTCCTTTTCCGAACGCCGCCACTACGTATTTTCCTACTAGTGTTGGTGGTTGTCACAGTTCATCAAACTGCATCTTTCGTTCAGAGTTCCTTAATAAAAAGGGTCAGTTCAGTACTATCTCCATTCGAAAATATAAGATTTTTTAGCGAGTTGTTTTAGCTTGCTAAAAAGCTTATATCATGGAACAGAGGGAGCAAAATGTATTTGAAAGAGTATGAGTTTGGCGGAATATGTTGGATATATTATTGAGCCTCATGGGCGAGTATATATAGGCGTACAGAGGATTATCTTGGAGTACGAATCAAGTTAGGATTGTACGTAAACAGATCCTAACTCTATCTAAACTACCATAACAACCGTATATACCTAATACTCTAACATCCCCCGCAGTCGTAGCGGTAGCATCGCGAACAACTGAAATAGCACGGACGGTCAGATTGTAGATAAACCGAAGTAGCATCCAGTAGGCTGACATCCCCCCGCAGTCGTAGTGGGAACGTCGTGGATGGTGTCACGTCGCGGTTGCTTGGACTATAGAGGAAGCTGGTGATGCTCAAGTGAGGGGGTAGCCCTTGTGCCGATATCGAGGGAACCGAGAGCGTTGGGCGGTGCCATGGTCAAAGTAGCCGTGCGAGGGGTCGCCGTGGTCGATGTCGTGGTCGGGGATGCCGGTGTCGAGGTAGCCGCACGTGAAGCCGCATGCGCATAGTGGGCGAGGAGGATGACGGAGACACGTCGAGGTAGTCGTCGAGGGTGTCGATGTCGAAGCCGATGCAGTCCGAGCCGTCGAGGACGAGGTGCGACCATAGTTTTGCCAGAACTAGGCGCACGTCGGGGACGAACGCACACTCCAGTTTTGCCAGAACCGAGTATGCAAAGAAGAACTCGTTGCTGACGCGGTCGAGGAAGTCGTAGAGGGGTCGATGCCGAAGAAGATGTTGTCGATGCCGATGAAGACGAGGCGCCGATCCGAGCTTGCCAGACTCGGGGACGCATCGGGAACGAAGGCACTCCCGGTGTTGCCAGTACCAGGCGTGTGGGGGCAGGGACCATCATGAACTTGCCGCCATGTCAGAAAGACTAGCAGAGAAAGCCTCCAGAGCGGTTACGACGCGCAGAGCGGTGAAGGGAGAGATACCGGCGCTGTCCGCGGTTGTCGGAGTAGAGTAGTAGGTGGTGTAGTCGGGGATGAGGCGATGACGCAGGCGACGAAGTTGTAGTGGACGAAGACGTAGAAGGTGGCGAAACTAGCGGCGACCTAGGTTAGTCATGCTGGATGCCTAGAGTGGCGTTGGGTAGTCGGCGGGACCTGCGACGGCAAGAGGGCGCCCTGCAGGTTACCTTGTGAAGCGTGGCGGCGATGCTCGAAGTAGGCGAGGAAGACCCGACGACGTGACGAAGACCATGTGCAGATGGCGACAATCCGCCCCGTAGGAGATGGCGCGGTGAAAGCTGAGGCCGTCGATGCACGAGGACGGCGAAGTAGACTGCGTGCAGCCACGCTACGACCCAAGGGGGCGGCATAGCTGCAGGGCGCAAGTCTGGGCAGCGGCTAGGAGACCACCAGCGACGTACACGCCAAGGAAGGCGCGTTGGAAGCCGGCAGCGCGGACCAAAGGCGGCGGCGCTGCGGCCCGATGGGGCGGCACATCGACAGCCAGTAGCTCGATCGACAGTAGGCGTGTGTTCGGGAACGTGCTTGGTGTAGACAGGCGCGGGATCGGTTGATCAGACCGACGGTGCACCGTATGCGCCATGGCGTGGACGACGCGTAGATTGGATTCGATGGCGGCATTGTCGGTGAAGTCCCGGACGATGACGACGAAGAGGATCCGAGGGGGCTGCCGCGGTAGCCTTCCGAGGAAGGCGTAGAAGCCGTCTGCGGTGCGCGGCAGCCTGCCGTGAGGCCACGACAACCTGCCGAGGCTCGCGCAGCAGCAGAGGGGGAAGGCGTACGGATGCAATGTAGATCCTTGATGCCGATGGTCGGAGTAGAGGCACGGCGATGACGACGGCGGTGGGCGACTCAATCTGATCTAAGATCGGTAAACCAAAAAAAAAAACCGATCAAGAGATCGGAAAAATAGACTTACAGGGCAGCCGATCACGGATCGGCGGACGAACCCTGCGTACGGGTTACGCGGCCCCCGGCGGAGATCATGGAGATCGACCTCCCCGGGGACGGCGCTACGCGGAAGCGTGTGCGGCGGCTAGCGCGACGCCACGGCGGGCGGCGGCACTAGGGTTTGGTGGCGGGGGAGCCGACGGCGCCTAGGGGAGGGAGGGCGGCGGCTAGGGTAGTTGAATCGTGGTTAGGTTGATACCATGAAAGAGTATAAGTTTGGCGGAATATGTTGGATATATTATTGAGCCTAATGGGCGAGTATATATAGGCGTACAGAGGATTATCTTAGAGTACGAGTCAAATTAAAACTGTACGTAAACAGATCCGAAATCTATCTAAACTACCATAAGTAGAACACCTTGTTGTGTTTGGACTCTATTGATTTCTAACTGGATCTTGATCTTTGGCGTGCCTATACGATGCTTTAACTGAAGAAAAATGCAGGCGAACAGATGACTGGTCAGCTAATTGGAACAGTTTGCCGGTACATACTCTTGCAAATTGGAGCTAGTTTTGTTTTAGAGCACATTGGAGCTACTACTAGTAGTTGATTTATTCTGACCCGGAGCTGGTTAACCGCGTGCAGGCTGGCGGAGTCGAAGGCGGAGTCCAGGCCATCAATAGCGCGGAAGTCAAAGTTCATGGGGCAGACGGGTCCGATCCGATACCGCCTAGGGTTGGGTCTTCGCTAGACTATATATACACGTGGTTCTCGTAGCGCACGCACGTCTAACTAGATCCAGGTTACAAGGGAAGAAGGAAGAGGAAGGAGGGGATCATGCCTGGGTTGCCGGCTTCTCGCGAGGAGGAGGAGGAGGAGAAGGTGCTGGACTTGACGGACCTGGAGCTGGAATTCGATGCCCTGCAGGAGTCCTTCGCCGACGAGCTGGTGGAGATCGAGAAGCGCATGGCCGGAGTCGCCATGAACCTCCCCCCGTTCAAGGTGGGTGAGGACGGGAAGATGATGGAACTGGTGAGCCAGGAGCTGATCCGCGCCATCATGAAGAAGCCGCCTCATCCATGGCCACTCCCGGACTACAGCATCCCGGCCGTCCGAGCCAGCACGGGGATCACGGACGAGGAGGATCTCGAGACCATAGCGAGGTCGTTCCGGGCCTTGCAGAGTGAGCGAGACATCAAGAACGACGTCATCCGGCAGTACCGCGCCAACGGATACGCCTACGTCCCTCTTCCCGAGAACTAACAAGACATCCGTGATGGAAAGGATTATCTCATGCCTACTATCGATCAATGATGTATGATGAATCGAAGAATGCTGCTGGTCCTTGGTTATTGTTATGCTAGTGTACTCTTGGTTATTTTTAAAACTGTATTGGCTTAATGGACATGATGTGTGCTTCGTTTCTTGTCAAACAGAGATGTGCTTCTCTTCGAGTAAATTTTATTGCTTTTTTATTTATTGGCAGTGGAATTCGCCCTCAACTCTATGCTGGTGGATATATTCATCTTGTTGCTTCCCGTGGTGCAGTAAATTGATCATTGTTTATGCTGGTTTATATTGCCAGCACTAGTCATATAGCTACCTTAAATTGGCAACTGTAATCGCTGCTCCTTGTGCAAATTTTGTTCTGATTTGCAACAGATTGATAGCTAGCTAAGTTTTTCAAGGTTGTGCATCTGATTGTTTAAACTGGACCTTGAATATATACGATCTGCACTGATTTGCACATGATAGCTATGTATGTACCTGGTACCATGAAAAAAGGTTATTCCTGCAAAAGACAGAAACTGTGGTGGGTACAACAATCTATACCTCTTTGAGCCTACCCCTTCAGATAGTTTTCTTATTGTTACTTCATAATTGGAGAAGAGATGTTGTGGAAAGACTAAGGCAGCTTGGTGAGCTTCATTGCTAAGGTATTGTATCAGCACTGACATTGAGCAATAGGCAACCACCCAATGTTGGGTTTCTCATATTATTGAGGCATCTGCTGTTATGTACAGTTTGTCACTACACCTCTTAATTGTTGAGTAGAAGCTTTTTGTGCTTATTCTTGTGCCTTGCTGCTTGTGCAATCTAGCTTTCTAGGAAATTAGTGCTAACCTCACACATTAAGTTTACATTAATACTACAGATAAGATGTTTGTGATCTGGTTATTTAGGTGACTTGGCTGATGCAGTGGTCACTTCAAGAAAAGACAAGGAGGCTTGTCTGCCGTTCAATGTTCAGTCCAAAATACGGGATTTGCCTTCCAATTTATGTTGGTGGATATATACATTCTCTGCTGATTCCTATCATGCAGATAATGATGTTCTTTATTCTTGCTGGTGTACAACAATATAGCTACCTTAAATACTTGTTGATTGATAGCTTCTTCTCAAAGTTTGTCAAGTTTGTACATCTGATTGTTTGGATTCCAATTAGGAAAATGATTGGTCTTATCTCATTCTTACCTTTTCAAAAAGCCCAAGTTTGCTAAAATCGGAGTTTAGACGCAAAAGTTATCACCCTTTTAATCAACATCATTTTCTATCTAGAAATCTGGTGCGCAAACCTGTGCCGCTTGTTCTACGGCCGAACCAATCTGTGGGCCGCCTGTTTACACCTGTTTCCGCCAAACCGCTATACTGAGCACTCGTTAGGTGGGGTGCCAATTCAATCGCCATAGTGACAGTTCGGTTCAGCGAGAAAACCAGCGTGTCAAGGTCGATTGCCGGTTCGTCCGGTGTAAAGTTCGGCGCTATCGGACTTCCTGTCGGTTTTGCTGAACTACTCGGTTTTAGCCATAATGTTCAAATTTTCTTTTCCTTATAAAAGGGGGTTTTCCCCACTGGTGTGGCTAAGGGTTCTTCTCACATTTTTGACCATCATTGTTGACCCCTTTGAGCTTGTTTCCTCTCCCATCCCTGCTACGATTGTTGCATATTTTTTAGGGGTTTGGAAGTGGAGATCTAGATTTCTAATCCCAACCAACCAATTCCTCCTCTAAGCGAGGCGGACCCATTGGATCTAAATCTTGGAGTCTTTCATTGATTTCTACCATTGTTCTTCCTCTCTAATTCCTCCCTAGAACTCGTTACTTTGTTGGTGGGATTTGCATGTGATGGATTTGAACACCTTTGAGAAGACCGAAACAATGCCCTCGCATGATCGACGTCCACATCGCCCGACCTGGCACTGTTTCCTCCGAGGACGCATCTCCCATGCTAGCAGCCTCGACGCCAGTGCTATCCCCATCCCCGCCGGCCGATGTCTTCGTGGTGTCTTCAGCCGCCACCCTCGCGGGGCTAACCTGGTCTACCACCGATGCAGTCACAGTAGCCTGTGGAGTCTTCCTGACGCGTGCCTCCTCTGCAAGGCTTTGCTCCCAGGGCGTGATCTTGGACTCCGCACTCATATTCAGCGAAGCTTGGGGAGGAGCGACAACCGCCAGCTCCGCTCTGTCAGCCAGGGGATCGGCGTGCTCCACAACCTCACACAAGCTTGCCGCACCTGCGAGGGAGAGCGGCCCCGGGGAAGCACTGCCTCTCGCAGGACTATCCCTTGGCACGCTCTCTTAGCCTTGGGATCCCTGCGACACGCAAAGTCAGCGTCCAGTCTGGAGGAGGGAATCAAGCACAGAAAAGGAGGAAACTTACTCTACATGGGAAGACTAATACTCCCTCTTCAACCCGTGGGGAGCACACGGACTCGTCCCCCAGGCGTCTGACTCCTCACTGAGATCCTCATCCTTCCGAAAGTCATGGGGGCTCCACGTACGAGTATCTCCTTCCTCATCATGGTGCTCTACCCCAGGGGTCACACTAGTGTCACCAAGGGAGCCAATGACATCATCGTCAAGGTCATCCTCGAGCAGGCGTAGCAACGACACCACACAGAAATCCTTGGCATGCGTCCTCTTTGCTAGATGTGGTTGGAATCGCCTTGCAGAGTCTCCTATTTAGTGGAGGGGCCTCCCCACCTCCCGAAGCCTCCACCACCTCCGATCCGGCAACAGAAGAATCAGTTCCCCTTTTCTCCTCTTGCGTCACTGGGAGAAAACCTTTGGGAGAAAACTAGTAGAAAAACTTCTCTCTCTCTCTCTCATTCACACACCTCCTCATTTTTGCCCCTCTCCCTACCACCGATGTCGCCCCCGCTGCACCTATCCTCCTCTCCCAGCGCCCGCGACTCCGCTCGATCTGCCAGTGCCGCCCCACATTGGATGCCTAGCTCTGCTCTCGGCCGCACCTCTCCTCCTCTCCCAGCACCCACAACTCCACTCAATCTGCCACCGCCACCGCCCCGCATTGGATGCTCGGCTCTGCTCCCTGGCCACACCTCTCCTCCTCTCCCAGAACCCGTGACTCCACTCGATCTGCCGCCGCCGGACGCCCCCCTCCCTGAGCCACATCCGACGACACCACTCGATCTGCCACCGCCGACCACTACAACCTCCCCCTCCCCAAGCCGCATCCGATGACTCCGCTTGATCCGGCACTGCCGATCATTGCAACGTCCCACTCCACGAGCTTCCGGTCGCTGCAACCTTCCCGTCTCCGAGCCTCGTCACCGATCTCGCGGTGAGCCTCCCGCCACACCTCCCCTTTTTTATAGCAATTTAGAAATTATAGATGTATATGATAGATAATGATCTTAGAAATTATAGATATAGATATGCTAGATCGTGTTTTAGAGGTAGTGTTTAGATACTAAATTTGGGCTCAAATTTTAGATATAGGAATGTTAGATAGTACTTTAGAGATATTAAATTTTGGCTCAATTTCTAGATATAGGAAAGTGAGGATATGTGCACGAAGAGGAGGAAAGTGAGCCAGACTCCTTCGTGTCAAATCCAAGGATGAGGCTTTATTTGATGTTTATTTGGGCTTTTTTCCTTGCAATGGACAATGACTTACTTGATGTTTGGTTGGTTTAACTTCTGGTTGCAGTGGTCGATGATTACACTATGACACTATCTAATGAGAAATGGTGCCCATAAGACCTTGTTGTATGTCCTTGCATGGTTGGTTTAACTTCTCGTTGTAGTCTGTCTCGTCCTCTTTCTGGGAAAGCTCGGATGATGACGTCACTGACACTGGGTCTACTCTAGTTTAGGATGTTCTCATGTGACTGTCGTGTGCTACCTATCTGAAAGGACATTTACTGTCATAATCACTTTTGGTGTTCGTTAACAACAAGTAGAGCATTTTTACAGTTTGCTATTGTCTTCAGGTTGATATATTACAAGTGAAAAGGACCCTTGGCCTGCATAACATTCCCTACATATTTACTTGTCTCCTAGAAATTCTAGACCAGAGTCTCCGGTCTGCCTAGACCGGAGTCTCCGGTGTGGTCCGGAGTTTCCCCAGGAGTCTCCGCATGGGGTTCCTGTATCCTGCCTAGGTCAGCCAGAGAGATGGTCTGGAGCTTGGTCCGGAGGAAGGTCCAGAGTCTCCGGTCCTTGCCTCAGACCGGAGTCTCTGGTCCACTTGGCTCACAGAAGGGCTGGGTCATTCTGTTCGACGGTCCGAAGGCTGGTCCGGAGATTGACTAGATTCTCCGGTGTAGACCGGAGTCTCCGGTGTGCAGACCGGAGTCTCCGGTCTAACTTTTCTCCAACGGTTAGAAAACGGTTCAGTGGAGTGAAGGGCTATAAATAGAGGACCTTATCCCCTTCCTCCAGTTGCTCGTCCACCTCAAGAACTCCATGCCCATTAGAGCCACCAAATCAACAAGATATCTTCATCCAACCATCCAAAGTCATTGATCTTTGGAGAATCGAAGGAGGAGGCCTTGATCTACAGCTTCACCAAGAGAGATCTTCATTTCCCCCTCATTCACTTGAGGGCCCCCATGCTCTAGTGTTTCTTTGGAAACCCTAGCTTTTGATTTGGTTCTTACAAGCTTGTATTTGATTGTTTGACAGCTTGCTTGTATTTGGGAGCCTCCAATTAAGTTGTGGATGTGTGCCCCAAACTCGTTGTAAAGGTGCCGGCTTCCACCTCGAAGGTTGCCGTATAGTGGAAGAGGTGAATTGAACCCCTTGGGGTGAGGTTCATCGGAGAACAAGGGAGGCCTCTCGTGGCGTTGGTGGTTTGAAACCATCCCTTGAGGTGGTGCTCGAGACCATGGCGAGTTCGTACAGGGCCTTGCAGAGTGCGCGGGACTTCAAGAACGACATCATCCGGCAGTACCGCGCCCAGGGATATGCCTACGCATCGCTTCCCCCTCCCAAGAGCCAGAGGGATCAACCCCCTGCAGCTTCCGAGAACTAACAAGACGTCCGAGATGTTACTACTGTATAATACTTTTATGCTAGTGTGTACTCTGTGTTATTTTTAAAACCGTATTGGCTTAATGGACATGATGTGTGCTTCGTTTGTTGTCAAACTGATTGCTTCTCTTCAATTAAAATTTGATTGCTTTTTATTGGCCGTGGAATTTGCATTTCACTTTATGTTGGTGGATATATTAGATCTTGTTGTTTCGAGAGATATATTAGATCTTGTTGGTTCCTGTCGTGCAGTAATTGGTCATTGTTTGCGCTTGTGATCGATTTTGCTCTGGTTTGAAATAGATTGATAGCTAGCTTCTGCTCAACGTTATGTCAGTTTTGTACCTCATTGTTTGGACCCAATTATGGACCTTGAATACACAATCTGGCACTGATTCGATATGAATCACATGATAGCATTATTATCCCTGTGTTGGGTAGAACAATCTATAACTGTTTGAGCCTACCCCTTCAATTAGTTTTCTTACTGTCACTTCAAAATTCAAGAAGGGAAGTGGTCGAAAGACTAAAGTAGCATGGTCAGCTTCATCATTAAACTATTGCATCAGCACCGAAATTGAGCAATCATGGGCAATCACCAAACCCAATGTTGGGTTTCTCATACTATTGAGGCATGTGGTGTTGTGTCCGGTTTGTTACTAAACCTCTTGTTGTGTAGAAGGTTTTTTGTGCCCATACTTGTGCTTGGTTGTTTGTAAATCTAGCTTTTCTAGGAAATTAGTGCTAACCTCACATATAACTACTGATGAGATGTTTACACTATTACTACTGATGAGATGTTTGTGATCTGGTTATCGAGGTGACTTGGTTGATGCAGTGGTCACTTGAAGGAAACACAAGGATGCTTTTCTGCTATTTAATGTTCAGTCCAAAACATATCATGTCGAGTTGGTCGTGGAATTTGCATTCCACTTTATATGTTGGTGGGTATATATACATCATGTTGCTTCCTATCGTGTAGTTATTGATGTTTTTTTATGCTTGTTGGTGTATGATCATATAGATACCTTAAATATTGGCTGATCGAATGTCCTTGTGTACATTTTGTTGTGGTTTGCAACAGATTGATAGCTTCTTCTTAAAGTTTGTCAAGTTTGTACATCTGATTGTTTGGATTGAATTGTGGACCTTGAATACAATTTGCACTGATTCTATGTGAATCACATGATATCTAGCTTTGTCCCTTGAACAGTGACAAAGGATAGTCAATATAATGAAGAGTGTACCGATAACTGTGATTGTGAAGCTTAGGCAGCACATTGAGCTAAATAGCGCACCGAGAACTGGTTGCATCAAGGCTATCGAGTGAGTTTACAAGGTTGTGCCTGCTTTAGATAAGAATAATGCTGGCGTGCAGGCGGAGGCTGGCTCCCTCCACCTCCGTCGTGCGACACGCGTCCCGCGTGGGGCACAAAAACCTGCGGGGTTAGGACACGTGTAAGCCTATGGAGTCGAAGGTTGGGAGGCTCATGGCCTCCTACGGACTCTCAACACGATCTTTTAGATAACATGTTGCTATAGATTGACTAACAGAACCTCGGTTGACATGGAGTATGCATGATGGGAGTTTTTTTATGTCGACAATGAACCAGAGGTGGCAGTTCAAAGACAATTATAAGGTAATTCACAATAAATTCAGTTCATCCATGAACTACATGTTATTTTTGCAAAAAGAGAGAAATTGTGTTGGGTAGAACAATATGTACCTCTTTGAGCCTACGCCTTAAATTAGTTTTCTTACTATACGTCAAGAATTGAAAGTGGTGGAAAGACTTCAGTAACATGGTGACCTTAGCAATGAATGAAATCTATATATTAGCATTGATATTGAACAATTATTGGTAACCACCCAATTATGGGTTTCTCATACTATTATTGAGGCACGTTTTGTTATTTACTATATGTTATTGAGTCGTGCTATGCACACGACGATTTGTGTACGAGTTGCACACGACCGTTACTTACTAGCCTTCCGTTTAGCGGGCCAAACCAAGCCAGGATGTTGGATTTGCATTGTACAAAAATCGTCTAAGCGATCGTCGTGTGCATAGTGCTTTCATATGTTATATATCACAAAACTTTGTTGACTAACTTTGCCCGGCCATATGGGGTTTTATTCACTTTTCCAAAAAAAAAAGCAAATTCATGCTAACCTCATGTAGAAGTACATACTGCTAATGAGATGGGTGTTTTCATATGATGTTTATATCATTGCTGCTAATGAGATGTTTGTGATATCGTTATCGAGGTGACATGGTTGGTGAAGTGGTATCACTTGAAAGAATGTTCACTCCAAATTGGAGTGTTGTGATGTTTCTAATGAGGTCACATCTGTCTACATCGATGAATGAGAAGAATCGCATTGCATCTCTAAAAGCATTGCATGGGCAACCTAAGATATTTATGTTTCTTATAGAACTTTCTTTGAGCATTGTTTCCGCCAATGTATATGTGCATGATCTTATACCCCTAGTGTGGTTCTATTTGTCGGCAATTTGCAATGGAAAAGTCGAATCAAATCTAACCTTAGTTTGATTCGTCCCTTTACGTCTGACTTCAATTCAGAAAACAGAAAATGTATGCATTGAAATCCTATGTGATCGCTTTTTGTTTTTTCGAGAATCCTCTCTGGCCACACGATAACACCCCGTTTCGATTTGGGTAGTGTAACCATCATCCGCATTTCACAGAAGTGTTAGTTCCATGTAATTCCATGAGGTTTCACAAAATAACTACTTTAGATAAAAAATATGCTCCTCACAATCGATCGAGTTAACAAGGTCGTGCCTACTTTAGATAAAAAAATATGCATAGTTCCTAAGATTCTAGTGTTGTTTCTTAGGTCACATCTGGCAGTCTACACTCATGAACTGAATACTGCATTGCAATGGACAACCTGATGATTTTCTTTCTTTGTGAATGATACTCTATTCTTATAGTGGTCCTGTTTGTTGCAATTGAAAGTTTAGAACAAATCTAACCTTGGTTTTATTTTTCCCAATGATTTTTTAAATCATAAATTTGGCTTTGCATCTGACTTCAGAAAACAAAAAATGTATGTATTGAAATCCTCTGTGGTCACATGATATCAACCTTTTCCAATTTGGCTACTGTAACCATCATCTGCATTTCATGTAAGAGTAATTCCCTGAGGTTGCACAAAAGGAGTACTACATTTAACCACTTTGTTTCAAAATTGTGTATTTATTTGTCCCTCAACTTCACAGAACCGTTTAAATAAACCGCCCATGGTATTCAGTTGAGGTGGTTTTATTGATGTCACGCCTGCATGACACATGACTCAAGAAATTCAGTCATGTATAATCGTCTTACAGACGTTGGACGCTCACGCCCACGTAAGGCGGTCAAACGCGGACGTTCGACGTCCCGTCTCCTCCGTCGACTGACTCGAACCACTTCCGTGATATCGCTAACTGAGGGTTTGACGGTGCATGCAAAGGAGATGGCGCATGTGGTGCTTATTAGTTTGGCAGAAGTGATAGCCCTTTTGAGGGCTTTGGGTACTATGTTATATATGGCGATGGAAAAGCCACAGTGTCAGAACAAGGAGAGATTGTATCGAAGGTGGAGACTCCATATATGTACACATATACATAAAGGAGAGTGGTTACAGAATGTGTGTACAAAATAATGTTAAGAGTCCCCTTAATCACAACCTTTGGGAAGGTTGATATTATGCTTGAAATCATCCAAATCCTTGACTGCCAGTGTCTTTGTGAAACAATACTTGGTCTTTGCATGATATAAACTTGAAGTCTAACATTTTGTTGGCAAGTCTTTCTTGAACAAAGTGGTTGTCAATCTCAATATGTTTGGTTCTGGCATGAAATACAAGATTTACAAACAAGTAGGTTGCACCTAAGTTGTCACACCACAAGCATGGTTTTTCCTTTAAGATAACACCAAGTTCGCCAAGTAGTGTCTTAATCCATATCAACTCAGTTGCAGTATTAGCCAAGGCCTTGTATTCATCTTTAGTACTAGACCTTTATATTGTAGCCTTTTACTTGCACTCCATGAGACTAGATTTGTTTCTAAAAATATAGCAAAACCTCTAGTGGATCACCTATCATCAAAAAAGACTACCCAATTTGTATCTGAGAAAGCACTAAGCAAACTAGAAGAGGACTTCTGCAAAGTAAGCCCAACTATTGGAGCACCCTTGATATATCTCAAAATTTGTTTTGCAGCTATCCAAGTTGCAAGAGCATAAAATTCTGGAAAACCCTATTAACTAAGAAAGAAATTTTGGGTCTTGTTAATGTCAGGTATTGACGTATTGTTGTGCACCAACAATGCTTTTGTATTGTTGATGCATGTAAAATGCATACATGAACTTTCTAGTTTATTGATACATATTTTCACATATTTGTATCATATTAGTAGTTATTGTCAATGCTCTTAATGATTTCGAGGATTTTCTAAACAACCCCCTCTCCTTTGGTTCTAACTCTGTCTAGAAGAATATACCTCATGTTAGTATTTTTGATATTATAGGAGCTACGGGACTCAAAAAAGGGCAAGGTCAGAGGCCACAGTTCATAAATTTTGAGACGCATCTAGCAAGCCAAAGAATGACCAAAGGAGCTTAATGGGCTGGGAACTAGGCCCAGTGGCACGGTCTCGTATACTGGGCTCGCCACCTGGGGTCTTTTCCCTCTTGGCCATCCGATTTGCCTCAATCTTTCGCCCATGGACGTGTTTTGACTTAAACCCATCTATATATACCTCTCTTGGCTGTCCATGACACATGCGGAGGCATAGATCGAAAACACCAAAATAGAGAGTCTGTTGGCCGCTGCTGGAGGAAGATTGTAGGGGGAACTACTACCAGAATCACCTTCGACCGCTTCTCCCCCTTCACCAACGCCTCCTCATCACTCTCCATTATGATAGGGGAGTAGTACACTCCCTAGACTATGGATTTGTGGTGGTAACTTGATCTAATCTCTCTATGTATGATCATTGTTGATGTCCAAATGATGTGCCTTGCATGATTATGGATATATCTATGAATTCTTATGGTGGATATTGTGGTATGAGATAATACTTGTATGCATTTACCGTTGTGTTAGCTCTTTTATGGCTTGTCATACTTTGAAAATATTCTATGATGTATGTAATAGTTTTGATCTATGCAAAATGCCTTGTTTACCCATGTCATGAGATGTTTGACACCACCAAGTGAAGATAGATGAAAGATATATGGTAATACACACAACAAATAAATCATTACATTAGTGACATGGGTATGCTTATCGGGTTCACCATAGCTATGGCCCATAAGACCCATAAAGGATAAAGGGTCCAGGAAGCATCAAAGGACAAAATCTTGGCTTGACGAACAAGACACAAAGGCAAACCGACGTAGTCCTAGTATTGCAATTATAACTTGTAACCAAGTTCTACATAAAGTTCCAAGCTTTGACATGTTTTGTCTACACTGAAGACTGATCCAATATTTGAGGATACTCTCCTTTACGGACAGGACTAATCAAATCCCTCTGATCCGACAGGTTCAAGGACAAGGAAAGAAAAAAACAGAAATATTGCAGTCCTCGTGTGAAAAGCAGCTAAGAGAAAACAACCATCCGCTGGGCCAATTCATGAGCATTCAACTAGCAAAAAATATTCAAGGATTCACACTGTTTTTGTTTTAACTCTACCGTACACTATTTTTGACTCTGCCGCAAACTATTTCGACTTTGATGCAGCTTCACCAGATTAGCTTTGACGTTGCCAGATTCATGCAACTATCGTCTACTTCATCACTATTACAAGGAGTCGGGTACGCGTCCACTACATCGACTCCATCCAACAAATATTCGACGACTCCACACTCGAGGGCTACGTCGACTCCGTCCGCAGCGTCGACTTCGTGTCCATCGCGTGACTTCATCGAGCTGGATCACACATCTGTTGCATCGATTCCATCGACCGCATTGACTCTACGTCCGGGGTTGCAGCGACTTCGTCGCGCGACCCGTTGCAGTCTTCGGCTCCAGGGACCCGCTGGAGCCTTTGGATCCAGCAAGTCGGGGTATCCTTTGGCTCCGGTGACTCGGGGGCTCCTTCGGCTCTAGCGACCCGTTGCGGTCTTCGACTCTGGTGACTCGGGGACTCCTTTGACTCTGACAACCTGCCACAGATTTTGGCAGTAGCAACCCATTGCTGCCATCGGCTCCGATGACCCACTGTCGCCATCGGTTGCGGTGACCTACTAAAATCATTGGCTACGGCAACCTGCTAAAATCTTTGGTTGCGGCAACCCGCAAAAATCTTCGGTTGCAACAATCCAATGTCGCCATCGGCTACGGTGACCCACTACCCTCATCAGCTTTGGCACCCTGCTGCCGTATCGACTTCGTTTTCCACGCGACCCGCTGACGTGTCAACTACGTCTACAGCCATATCGACTTTGTCCACGACAACTACCAATAAAGCTAAGTTTCCCTCTACTAAGAGCTGATTCTTTTTTAACTCGCACTCGATACACTCGGGGATGCGGCTCTTCGAGTAACCTAAGTGCCATCGATTCCGTGCACTCGAGCATATAGTATGCGACTTTCTGAGTAGCTGACTCTACCTGAGTGTAAAATCCTTGAACTCTGACCCAGTTCCATCCCAACTGACAGGTCGGCAAAATACTGAGACCAAGAGCATCAGGCTAATGAAAAGGTCTCGCATATAGTGCAAAAGTGTCGAGTCCAATGGCACCATAAAATGTTATGATAAGCCGAAAGACCAATATTCTTTGCAAGACACAAGTATTTCATGATTCTTTATGTTTTTTTGCAAGGACATCGAGCTATTCTATCGGGATCTTCCAATAGAGTTAACTAACGCCAGTCAAGAACCTCCTCCGATGAAGAGATTCACTGAGCCTATGCTCGGCTACAAGTATTCAAACATAGCCTCAGGGGCTACTCCTATCAGGAGCGCTGGCCGCGCACCCGATAATATTGCTGGTCAAAGAAAAATGCAAGGTATGAGTCGAGTACCTCCTCAGATGATAGAACTTTGAGCCTATGCTCGGCTACAAGCCATAGAACATAGCCTCGGGGGCTACTACCATCGGGAGTGTTGGTTGCGCACCCGATGAAAATATATCCTCCAATGGAGTCGACAAAAAGAACTTTCACCGCTACAAACAAGACCCGAGTAGAGAATCTCCTTGGATGAATATCATCTTCGAGCCTATGCTCGGCTACAAGCACCCGAACATAGCATCAGGAGATACTCCCATCAGGAGAGCTAGTCGTGCACCCGATAGAAAATAAAATCCTCCTACGGAGTCAATAAAAATTTTGAGTTCTGAGACCGCGCCCGCCACGATAACATGTCTGAATGTCGTGTCCACGACATGAATATAAGAAACCGGGATCCTGCCTATTGCTAGTACTTTTCCGTATCAACGATACGATGAAAATCCCCGACGGACGCGTTGGGTATCCGAAACAGAAAAGCTGGAATTCAGTACTCGATAAGACCTCAGTGACCCAAACTGAATTACGCCAGTATTTACCAGGTTCGAGTCCGGAGACTCGAGCTTGATAAAGGTTCACGATGTTTTTTCCCACGAGAAATTAACTGGTTCTTGATCCATCGGATGCACTATACTCATTATACCATCCCCATGACAAATTTATTAAACTTAAAGTTCGCCTATTCGATAGAAAAAATTCTCCTACGTAGTAGACACAAAAGAAAAGGTACAAGAAAGAATACCCGAGTCGAGTACCTCCTTGGATGAAGATAATCTTTGAGTCTATGCTCTGGTGCAAGAACCCGAACATAGCTTCGGGGGCTACTCCCATCGGGAGCTCTGATCGCACGCCCGATAGAAAAAACCTCCTACGAAGTCAACATAAAAGCGGAAGTACACGAAGAACAACTCTGAGCCTACGCTCTAATTTAAATATTCCAACATAGCCTCGGGAGCTACTTCCGTCGGGAGCGCTGGCCACACACCTGATAGAAAAAATAGAAATCCTCCAACAAGAGTCGATACAAGAATATCTACAATAATGAAGAATAACTTTGAGCCTACCCAAATGTAGCCTCAACAGTTACTCCCATCGGGAGCACCCGATGAAAATGCCAACAACACTTCAAGAACAAGACAACTTTATCCACTGCATCAGCCAAACAAGACAGTCCATAAGATGACACATCCGAAGAAACCTTCGAGCTCACCTTTGGGCATATTAAAATGGACTTGGAGACTAAACCCGAGTCTACAACTCAAGTGTAGTCCCCGGGGATACTGACATGGGCATGACCCTTCAGGTGCCCATTGTTGGTATATACGGTGCAGCTCGACAGAAGCGGCCCACTCGAAGATATGTCAAGATCCATGAAGTTCATGACGGTTTGGCTGATAGGAAGCCTACAAGGACACTGACTCCAAGCATAGACAAGGAAAGTCCAAGACTAGATTACATACAAACTCTAACTTGTAACCAAATCATATTGGTACCCGAGACCTAGCCTCCCCATATATAAAGGCTAGGAGGAAACAACGAGGAATACCCCCTCTCACAATAGATCTAGACAAAGACATCAGATACACAAGCCTCCCTCTCTCAGCGACACCACATCTAGTCGACTCAATGAATTTGTACTCTCCACTGATAATATGAGAAGACAAGCAGGAAGTAGGGTTTCCTCTACGAGGGCCTAAACCTGGGAAAATCGCCTCTCTTGTTTGTCCGTTAAGCCGATAAAATCACCAGCGCTCCTCTTTCCCTGAAACCCAAGTCCATAACAATGGGCATTGCCGAGGTCACCCCTCGTCACTCTCAGTCCTTGGAGCCCCTAGGCCAGGGAGTGATGGGGACCCTGGTCCTAATGGCGTTGACATTCATGGGCCATGGCTAAAAGCTTAAGGGTCCAAAGTCCGAACTGGTATCCGTTGATAATGTTTTCAGTCCGTACGTAGGAGGGTCAACTGATAACATTGAGGAATCATGTGTGATTTTTACTTGGCATGCATTAGCATTATAGAGCCCTTCAATCACAATTCATATGATTGAAAACTATTTTGAGGGCTGGCTTGTCTTCTACCAACTTACTTATTCAAACCTCATGTTATGCAAGCAACTAATCCCACCCACCTCTTAATTTGAGAATTGAACTGTGGTCTTGTTGAAAACCAAGGAGTTCTGCTCAGTTTTTCATGGAGATTATTAAGTGTACACTTTTTTATGAGAATGCTCATGATAGTATGATGTTGCACCTGAACATTAATCCATTGCATTTGAGACCTAACGTAGATATAAAATTAGGTTTGTAGAGTAAGATAGTATCATGGCTTGTACTTAGATATTGTTGAAGTATGATCCAAATTCTATTAAGGAGGCTTACTTATGACGGAGCGGAGCGAGGCCCATCGCCGGAGTTTGAGATGAAGGATCTTGGTGCTGCTAAGAAGATCTTAGGTATGGAGATTACCCGAGATAGAAATCTGGTTTGTTATTTCTTAGTCAGCAAAGTTATATTAAGAAAGTTCTTCACCGTTTTAATATGGATGGTGCCAATTCAGTTAGTACTCCTATTTTTCCTCATTTTAAATTGTCAGTTTCACAATGTCCTACTACTAATGAAGAGATTGAGTACATGTCAAAGGTGCCATATTCTAGTGTTGTTGGTTCTTTGATGTATGCCATGGTTTGTTCTCATCCTGATTTATCATATACTATGAGTTTGATAAGTAGATACATGGCTAATCCTTGTAAAGAACGTGTGAAGGTTGTTCAGTGGGTTTTGAGGTATCTTCTTGGCATTTCCAATGCTTGTTTGAAGTTTGGCGGGACCGGTGAGGGACTCGTTGGCTATATGGTTCAGACTTTGCTGCCGATTTGGATAAGAGAAGATCCCTCACAGGTTATATGTTTAATGTTATACATGGAAATTGCTGAAGCTTGCAAAGAATATGGTTGGTTGAAAGGTTTGTTTGCTGAGCTTTGTGGAGATGATTATTGCATTACTTTGTTTTGCGACAGTAAAAGTGCCATATACCTTACAAAAGATCAGATGTTCCATGAGAGAACTAAGCACATTAATGTCAAGTACCATTTTGTTAGAGACATTGTTGCTCAAGGTAAATTAAAGGTATGCAAGATCAGCACTCATGGCAATCTTGCTGATATGATGACTAAACCTGTTCATGTTGCTAAGTTTGAGCTTTAGTTGGTTTAACTGATTAGCCCAAGTGGCTATTGGCGCCGAAAGTATTTGCTTTGTTTGTTCAGGGAGATGATTATTGTTGATGGTACAAGAAGGAATTTGTCTCAAGGTGGAGTTTATTGAAGTATGATCCAAATTCTATTAAGGAGGATAACTTCTGAGGGAGCAGAGTGAGGCCCGTCGCCGGAGGCTTGGACCGAAGCGGAGCGGAGTCTGAAGTTAGCCCATACCGTGCCCAATAGGGACCCCCGCGGTACAGATCGTTGATGACCTAGGTTTCCACCGTTATATATACCTCTTGTAAGCCGCCGGCTGGGATAAGATGCATCTGAGAAAATCCCTGGCATTGTGTAAATACTCCTCTATATAGTGAAGTTTGGCTAGCTAGCGCCCGTGGGTTTTTCCTCTCTTTGTTGGAGATGGTTTTCCACATTAAATTTGTATCCCCTTGCTGTGATTTTGTTTTCGGTCTTCGTTATTTACTTGTCGCAAAGCTAACAGATATGGATATATAGGACCATAACGGGAAATTATATAGTACAAAACTTCATACCTGGCTGACCTGATGGGGCTTCCTGATATACTTCAAAATTCAGGTTGTAGCCTGAAAGCAATAAAATTATTTGATGGAACCCAATTTTTGTGAAAGATTGATTCTAAGCATAAGCCGATTAACTGGTCAGTTTTACAGAATGGTGGAGCTGGTGCAAGGAGGTGACACTGCGATGGCATTGAGGGGGTGGCGTAGGAGCGGCCGCCAACCCAACGGTGCAATGCGGGAGGGCACTGTCTAGGAAGGAGAAGGTATTGCTTCTGGTCGCTGGACAAGGTTCTAAGGAGGCACATAAAACCAAGGCCCAACCTCCATTGCTGCATGGCAACCTCCCGGTTAAACTCTTACGTTATTATTTACATCCTGTCAAATTAAATTCATTAAACTAGTTTGATTTGAAAATGTTTGTTTTTCTAATTGTCGGGATATATATTATATGTCGGATTCCTTTTATGCGCGTGTGGTGTTCTCTGTCATGCGCAATGGCGAGGCGAATGGGGGAAATGAGTTTGTTGAGCTAGAGTGTATGAATATCATGGTCATCACTTCCAACACACCCTACGACCCGTGCGACGACTCAAACCCATTTTTTGACAACCGGGTGGCGGGTGACACCTAAGCTTGGTCTGAAGGACTGTGCAAAACCAAACACAAATAATAGTACCCCACTTGGTAGGAAATTTTTCAAGAGCTTCCTAGAGGTAAGAACTAGAATGAAGGTTGCTTGCTTGTTTATTATTGGTATCACATCTAGCAATTCACAATGTTGAGCTAATTTACCTCATTTTGTAATAGCAATACAACATTCAAATTGAAAGGTCCGACGCACATCTATTCTTTAAACGGATATTCATCCAATATTTTTGCATTGACCATAGTCTAATTAAATTTCACATAGTGTATGAAGAATCATATCTCGGTTTAACTGGCTGTCTATAACTGAATGTTTTCTTTAAGCCCTAAATCTGACTAAACAAGCTGGTTGTTTAAGACAGATTCCATGACCTTGAGAAGGGCAAAGCCATTATTTTTTGACATGGACATGAGCCCTAGAGATTTTGTTTCCCTTTTACATATCTTAAAGGAACCAAGAGAAGTGATAGATCTGAAGGTGAGAAACAAACCTTGACTAAAAATCTGTTGAAGGTAAAAACCTTGACTGAAAACCTCAAACAATCAAGTTTCTAAAAGAAGTTACATTACTAACATATTCTCGGTGGGGGGGGGGGGGGGGGGGGGGGGGGGTTGTCAATGGAAATGCTAGATGAATATCGCGAGCTTTGATATGATGGGTCGCGCAGGATTTGAGGCAATCCATGCATATTGGAGCTGATTGGCCAAGTGACAAAACAAAAAGAACAAGTGACCTAATATTATACATAGATAAGCACTACATTGAATGATTACAGAAAACTCTTGGCTAAAACAACAGAACTACATGTACAAGCTTTATCCATCCATTTACATTTCCCATGGTGTGGATTTTTGCAAGATGCGAATAGAGCAGCTACGGTCTAGTGCATAGTCTAAATAGAATAGTATTTTTTCCGCAACAAATTTGCAAGAAGTAAAAGAAATAGTATAACGTTTAAGATGCCGTGTTTTTTCGCAAGAATAAACTGCCGTCAATTTTCAGAAAAAATTACACTTATCGATCAACTTGAATTCCATGATCCCTAGATTGGTGGATAAATTATTACCACCGGAGGTATACTACTACATGTATGTACAAAATGTGTCCCTTGGAATTTTGATAATTGGTGTTATCTCTCTTTTTAGCCCATTCATTGAATATTCACATGCTGAAATTAAGATATCACCACAGGAGAACAACTTTGTTGGTTTGCATGATAGGCTTGTTACCATCACAAGACCCTTGCTCAGTTGCGAGCGATATATTTGATAGAAACAAGTTATCTGAGGACCACCTAATTTTGAGTTCCTCATTTCCATATGCAGGTAGATTAATTACAAATTTTCAATGTTACCACATTTCTACATGCCTTCTTATATCGGGTCCCTTCTTATAGCACCTTGCACCTGTCTGAGGAATGTCCGTGTTCTGCATTAACATTATTTAGTCTTGGAAGAATTCATGTTCTGCGTTAACATGATTTTCTTTCTAAAAAAGTCATAACTAAATGCTAGGATATATTGCACCAGTCAGGTACCTTATCATAGTTCATTTCTTGCACCAGTCTATGAGGAATTCATGTTATGCATTAACATGATTTAGTCTTTGTGGAATCCATGTCCTGCATTAACATGATTTTATTTCTAAAAAGTCATAACTAAATGCTAGGATATAGTGACTTCTACATCTAGAGATATTGTCAACCACCCAATTATAGGTTTATATTGTATCATTACTGATATTGAACAATCATTGGCAACCACCCAATTATGGGTTTCTCATATAATCAAGGCATGTGATGTTATGTATAATTTGTTATATATCACTAAACTTTGTTGAGTAGAAGGGTTTTACAATTGCTGAGTACTATTTTGATTGCTTCAAAGCAACTTTTCCGGCCCATATGGGGTTTTATTCCTCTTTTCGAAAAAGGGGAAATTAGTGCTAACCGTATGTAGAAGTATATACTCCCTCTGTCTAGGAATAACTGACTTTGGTTTGTCAAGATTCGAATGTATCTATATACTAAAATGCATCTAGATATATTCGAATCTAGACAAACTCAAGTCAGTTATTTCTGGACGGAGGGAGTACTATTATGTAGCCTAATGTTGTTGGGTATTTTCAACTGATGTTTATATCATTGCTGCTAATGAGATGTTTGTGATATCGTTATCGATGTGACTTGGTTGGCGCAGTGGTCTCATTTGAAAGAATGTTCAGTCCAAAATTGGTGTGTTCTCATGTTTCTAATTAGGTCAAATCTACAGCGATGGATTAAAAGACTTCGATTGCATCCGTGAAAAAAAAGAGACTTGCATTGCATGGGCAACCTAAGCTTTTTTTAGTTGCTCACAGAACTATCTTTGAGCATTGTTTGCGCCAATGTATCTCTGCATGATCTTGTACTATTAGTGTGGTTCTGTTTGTCAGCAATTCGCAATGGAGAAATTGAACCAAATCTAACCTTAGTTTGATTTTGTCCAGTGAATTTTATAGATCATAATTTGGCTTCACGTCTGGCTCACTTCAGAAAATGGAAATTGTATGCATCGCAATCCTCTGTGATTGTATTTTCTATTTTCGAGAATTCTCTTTGGTCACATGATGCCACTCTGTTCCGATTTGGCTAGTGTAACCTTCTCAGAAGAGTCAGTTCCATGCAATTCCGCAAGGTTTCACAAAACGACTGGTTTTATTAATATGTCATGGATGGCTACAGGATATATGGCTCAAGAAATTCAGTTACAAAAAAGTCTTAGCTTACTAATTAATGTTGGTACTCACTGCCCCTGGAGCAGTGACATGTGGTGCTAACTTAGAACGGCCACGGTGGTAAAAGAGGCGTCGGGTATGGACAGACAGCTAGAGGCAGTTGAGTATGGGAGCCTGGCAACCACGATGAGGAGCCTCGTATGGACTGCACGATCCTAGGAAAGACCACCTCGATGCGACTACCCCCGACACACACACACACACACCATCTCACGGAAGTGTATGCAGAGTACGTCGTAAGAAGGGTCATGTTGATCCAAAGTTTTTCATAGCTAACTTATAAGTCTCGTCTAAGCTGGGCCCACTCAGTCAAGGCGTGATTGTGTGATACCTCTTAGTGTGTGGGGATTCATGTCGCCCACAAAAAACAACCACGAGCACGGTTAGACGTAGGCGCAATATGTAGTCCACACACCACTTGTTTATTCTTGTTAATAATGTGAGAAAGAAAAGGTCTCAATTTGGATGTTACATACTCTTGCAAATTGGAAGAGTTTCTGTCCTTACTTAGGCCAAATTAGAGCTAGATTTTGTTTTAGAGCACATTGGAGCTTCTAGAGTACTTGAAATATTCTTACCCGGAGCTGGTTGCGCGGGTCACCCACACTACACCACGGTTGATTTTCAAGGACACAAAAAAGTGCCTTAGAAAATACAAAAAGTGCCTCAAAACATATTTGAAGGCATTAAAAAGTGCCACATCAAATGGGGTAGGGAAAAATCATTTTTAAGGCACTTTTGGAAATTCCCTTTAAAAATATTTTTTTGAGGCACTTTTGAAAATGCCTCTAAAATAGATTTTTTGAGGCATTTTGAAAACTGCCCTAGAATATATTTTGAGGCACTATCAAGGAATACCTTTAATATTTTTTGTTGTCACTTATACAATAATGCCTCTAAAAATAATTATAGGCATTCTAAATAATGTGCCTCTAAAAGCAATTGTAGGCATTATAATAATGCCTCTAAAACCTATTAAGGGCAATACTTTTCAGGAACTTTAAACGTGAATTCAAGCTATGTGTGGTAGGCACAGTTCATATATATTATGATGAACAACTAACGATTCTACAACAGAGATAGCATTCTATTTAATCTAGGTTCAATCGTTTGCACTATTCGATACAAGTTACAGATTTCAGTCAATTTGGTACTATATAAGGAATTATGTACTAGCAAAACTACAGAAATCACATCAACAAGAAACACCGAAACGGTGATATGAAAATGGGTCTAATCGTCTGACAGAGGTCTGCATTCTACAAAGCTGTACCTCAATCTACTTGATGACCTCAAAAAATAGAAATCCAGGCTTCAGCCTGCAGTCCTCGAAATGTTCCAGCAAATGGTCCCAATTATCTTCCTTTTGATAGAGAATGTTCACATCAACACATCAAGAAGCTAGAATCAAATGTCTAAAAAGAAGACATGTAAGAGTTTATATTGCAAGCTCACATAAGAAACATGAAACTCACCTCCAAAAAATCTTATTGTCGGAAACACTCGTTTCGCAAACATAGGAACCACTAAAGAATCCGACCAGTTCGCCGACATTGTGCTGCACAACAGTGAAGCAGGGTCCATATTGTCAGGTCTAACAAACTATCGTGCAGAAATCATACACACATGGGGAGCATCGCAGAGAAGGTAAATGCATATATTGTGCATCATGTGCTAGTGAACTGATAAGCATTTCACCATCTTAATTTTACCATTTTTAATAGATAGACTAGACAGCATTCATGTCATAACTAATTATCCTAAGAATGTGTGAGCTGCCTTGTTCTGGCAGGTAACTAATCCTAACCCTGTAAGGCCAATCAACAAACACTCTGGTCTGAATAATAAGACCCCCACGACCTGTAAAGAATTCAAATGGCAAGAGACACCATGAACTTGAACATGCATGCTATCAACATATAAAAAGAAGCACCAAATTAATTCAAAGAACACCATTGTCCAAGTGTGCAATTAAAGTCAGACTATAGGAGTGTGAAACTCGGACTATGTGACCACCAGTTTACACTTAGATACTTCCATTATCTAGTTTTGTGCAAAAGTATATAGGAAACATCAATCTGATAAATAGCTATGACTGCACAGTGTCAGCACGGCCAAGCGGGCAAAAGTAGCACGTATGCATCACAAAATGGCTACTGTCTCAAAGCAATATCTTGCAGGAAGACTTATAAACCCACAAGAAAATATATGAAAAAATATAAATATGCTGACAATACAAAGAAAAAGAATATATTCAATCATTAGATATATAAAGCAACAGTATGGAGAATGGAGAATTATCTCACCATCCTCTGCTAAACAACATTATTTATACTACTCTTTAAAAAGATCAAAACAGACAAAAACATGATATTAAACTATTATATGGTGTTTCTTCTTCTAAGTGTGAGTTACACAAGGGCTAAAATATGGTGCTTCTTCTTTCGCCCTATTAAGGTACTTCAACTGAAACTGGCCATGGCACATGAAGATGAACACAAGAAGCATATTAAACTATTATGAGAGAGTTATGTATCCTTAAGGTGACTTCAAGAAAGATAAATACACCTCTATTAAAACACTACTAGGAAACCCCTTATCAGTGGCGCACCTTTTTTCACTATCCGTGGCGCATATCTTAGTCACCACTGATATGTCGCCACTGATAACTATCTTCTGTGGCGTATTTTGAAATGCGCCACAAAATTCTCAAACTTCTGTGGCGCATATGGCCAATATGCGCCACAGAAGTTTTTTTCCAAAATTCAAAAAAAAGGCGGGCCAGATCTCAAACTTCTGTAGCACATATGGCCAATATGCGCCACAAAAGTTTTTTTTCAAATTAAAAAAAAAACGGGTCAGATCTGGCCGGAGGTGGGGGTCGCAGGACGTGGATCAGATGTGATGGCCGGAGGAGAAGGAGGCCGTCGGAGGTGGTCAGAGTAGTAGGAGGAGGAGGCCGCCGGAGGTGGAGGAAGGGCTCGTTGGAGATGGTCAGAGGAAGCCGCCGGAGGTGATGGTGGAGGAGGAGGAGGAGGAGGAGGTCACCGGTGGTGTTGGAGGTCGCCGGAGGAGGAGGTCACCGAGGTAGCCATGGCCAGAGAGTGGATGAGAAGGGGAGAAGTATGGAGGGGAGGAGTAGTGGAGGGAGAAGTATGGAGAGGAGGAGAAGTATGGAGGGGAGGAGTAGTGGAGGGAGAAGTATGGAGGGGAAGAGAAGTGGAGGAGAAGGGGAGAAGTATGGGGGGAGGAGAAGTGGAGGGAGAAGTATGGAGGGGAGTAGAAGTGGAGGAGAAGGGGAGAAGAAGGAGAAGAAGTGGAGGAATATAAGGAGAAGGGGCGCCGGCGGGATTCAAATTTCAAATCCCGCCTAAGGCTTATGTGGCGTATATGGGAGAAATGCGCCACATAAGTTTCTCCCCCTTTTTTATTTTTTTGCAGTAAAAAATCTTCTACCCTAAATAAATTTTTACTCTTTTCGAATTTTGGGATTCTGTAAAATCCAGAACGGTCGTTGAATTCGAGTAGGGAATTTCGAGACGATCATTTTGATAGGTTAAAGATTTTTTTTGGCATCGTATGCAAAAGTTATAGCCGTTTTACCGTGCCATGACCTATTTTTGCAAAATACATCGAAATTCATGTTTTTCAATTTTGTCTACATCTATACCTAAAATCTAACTACAACTCAAAGGAATTAGTTTTTTGAAGTTTCTATCATTTTTGTTTATTTTTTATAAAACTGAAAAGACGATCCACGGGGGAATCTGTTTTTCCATGTTCTGTGGCGCATATGTTCATATGCGCAACAGAAACATCACTCTCTATGGCGCATATGGACATATGCGCCACATAACCGTCTCCCCCTTTTTTTTGGTGCTGGGTCCCATCAACTTTCTGTGGCACATACATCTATATACGCCACAGAATCATCACTTTCTGTGGCGCACACGAAAATATTGTCGTGGTGGTGTCACGGAAGATGCCATGTATAGGCTAAAGGTGGGGACTAATACTCGCTAGGGGAATCCAGGAAGGGATAGTGAAGTGATTCTCCACACAAGAGCTTGTATTGATTTACTTCCAAGGTTACAAGTGCTCCTAGAGCTGTATTGGCGAGAGGAGGAAGAAGGAGCTCTCTTACTCTCACCCACAGATCTCACCTGAAACCCTAGACCACAACAGAATCGTAGAGAGACCAACCCACTGTACAGAAGCCCTAGCCTCCCTTTTATAGGGGAGGCTCGGTCCCTGCCTAGGGCATACGTGGAGGCATATTCCTAAGAATATGCCTCCTCCCAAAGTGGTAAGCAGACTGGGGTGCTTTTTCCCCCGCGTCACACATGCTTTAGCTACGTGAGCCTCTGCGGCGCCCTCGTCAGCCGACACGGGCGTCGTCACCCCTGTCGGCCATGACCCGGTGGTCCCGCTCTTGCCTGCTTCGCTCATGCAGTGCGTACCGGCCCCTCCTTTTGACCAGCAAGATTCCTTCCTTCTCCTAGAAGCTTGCTGTGACCCGGATGATGGTTCATCCGGCCACACCTGTTCCTGCATACAAGTAAACATTTACTTCCGACTCACTGCCTAAGTCGGATGAGACCTAGTTAGTTGAATGCCCCTAGGTCCGGATTACCCGTGGTTTGGCCTGCCTTGAGGTGACCCGGCCAGCATCTGCTTTGGCCTTGCCGAACCTCGGCTAACTCGGCCTTTATACCCCGGCGTGACCCTACCCGGGGGTATCCCCCCAACATTAGTCCCCAAAGCTGGTGCGGTCTTAGCTGCCTTGGCCGCTAAGGCCACATCAGGTTCAATTTTGAGCTCGGGTCGTTACTGCCGAGTTACCTCTTTACCTCGGATTATATGGATTTACGTTCCCTTCGCACATTCCAAGCTTTCACTTGCAGGCCGGGTCACCACTTTAATCCGGACCTCATGGTTTTACTTTCCCTCCGCATATTCCAAGTTTTCACTTGCTAGCCGGGTTACCATAGTTCCATCCGGGTCTCGCTTCCTTCTCTCGTACGCTAACCCATGTGAAGGGTGATCATTATGTCACCTTATTTTAAGGGCCTGCATAGTAACCGCCGCAGTAATTGTCAGTTATCACTGCGCGCGGGTCACGTCACGCCTGCCCCCTCGTTTCTCGCATCACAGTGTCACGTCATAGGATTCTCTTCGCCCTGTGGCCCCCCGTGTGGCTCCTCACTGATTGGTCCGGACGGGCGATACACGGCCACTGCGTGTGGCCTGTCCACAGGGCGCGATCCCACTCACCCTTGATGGGAGTGGTTAAATAGCGGAGGGGTGCCTCCCTTAGGATTTTTCCCCCGCCCACCCCTCTGCCCGCTGCTATTCCTCTTTGTCTTCCTCGCGACCGCGCCGCCGCCAGCACTGCCAAAAAGTAGCGTCGCCGCCGCACTTCTCCGTTGCGCCCCTGCGTCACCATCACTGCGACGCAAATCTTCCGCTACGGGTCCTCGTCAATCCAGGCCACTGCCCCCCGCCGCCTCTAGCGCCAGCGAGGGCTTCGAGGAGCAGATGACGGAAGAAGAACTCGCCATTGCTGAACAAGAGATGGAGGAGGACGCCGCTGCTGCGGACCGTGGCGTGTGGGCCGGCTCCTGGGTCTGCCAGGACGATCTGGACTGGCTCTACCGGACCAGACACATCCCCGCCGGCATCGCCGCTCGCCTCGCCTCCGCCGAGCTAGCTCCTTCACCCAATCCCGGGGAGTTCGTTGTGTTCCTGTCTCACTTTCAACTGGGCTTCGGACTGCCGGTGAGCGATTTCTTCCATGATTGGCTCAGTACCTACCATCTCCAGCCGCACCATCTTCCAGCCAATGCCATTACTTCTCTCTCTGCCTTTGCTTCTACAATCGAAGGCTACACCAGATTATGGCCCACGAAGGAGCTGTGGATCCGGTTTTTCGTCCTTCATCGCAACGTTATTCCCGACATCCACACTGATCCGGAGGACAAGCGGCTCACTCACTTCGGAGCGGCCTCCATCTCACCCTGGAGGTTCTCTGTTTTCCCCCGGGTCACAGGGCTAGAATCCTGCAAAGGGTGGGCCCGGACGTTCTTTTACGTCCGGAACACGGGCACCGAAGATTTGATCCGGTTGCTCCCCTATACACCGGGTCCGCCGAACCTGGATCTGTGGGACGCCGTTCCCAGGAAACCTACGGCCCTGGCCAACCAAGTGAACAAAAGGTTCGCGGAGCTAAAGGAGCTCGGGTTGCGCAACGAGGATGCAATGATCACTTTCGTGCGCAACCGAATCTCCCCTCTCCAGAAGCACACCCACAAGGTGTGCCATATGAGCTACGGCCGCGATCCCAACTGGACTTCATCCTTCGAACTGAACAACACGGAGATTTATCGCCGGGTTAAGGCTCTCTTCACCACTCATAAGGACTTCTCCTCTGAGTGGACTTGGGGGATTGAGCATTTCTGCCGTGACCGGCTTCCTCCTGCGGTAAGTTTCATGCTGCAAATTTACCCCGGACTAATCACGTGTCTGTTATTGTTGCATTTTTGACTCGTTTATTTACTCTTTTCCTCAGCTATTCCTTCAGCAGACGCTCGAGGACGGCACCGATCTGACCCTTAAGTGGGCACCGGACTGGGTGACTTCGGACGAGGAGGAGCCTGACCAAGAGATGTTTCTCCCCATGACCGACGCCACGAAACGACCCACGGGTAACTTCTCTTCTGCTAGAGATTGGCCCGATGATGAAGATTACTCGGATATCGAGATAATTGAACCCTTTGAGGCTATCCCCCTTTCTTTTGCTTTTCCGCCATCAGCTCACCCCGGTGGTCATATCCACGAGGATCCTCCCCTCGCTACGGACGAGCCAGTTCCGGTGGCGTCGAAGAAAAAGCGCGGGGCTTCCTCAAGCTCTTCCTCTGGACTTTCCCAGCCCGTTAAAAGGCGAAAGAAGGCCCCAGCACGAAGGGCTCGGAAACCCAGAGCAGCCGAAACCTCGGATGCGTAAGTCCTTCTTTCTTCTGCAACTCGTTCTTCCTTACTTCGTCGTAATTTTTCTTCTGACGTTACTTGATTTCACAGGGCTCCGGTGGAGGTCCCTCAAAGTGGATCCAGTATCTCATCACCTCTCCGGCCTAGCCTTTCACCCCGTCAAGACGACGAGTCACGTCTGCTGAGCCCTATTCCAGAGGGCTCTGCGGCCGCTCCGGGTCATCCTGGGGCGGGGGGAACCGGCCCAGCCGGAGCAACGGCACCCACCACCTCGGCAACGCCACAACCAGCAGCCACTAAGGCTACCTTGACTCTAGCATCTGTTCCTGTACCAGCAGCCAAACCAGCACCATCTCCAACTTCGGCATCAGCACCCACTCCGGCTGCAAAGACATCAGCGCCGGCACCAAGCCCAGCCGCGAGAGTACCAGCACCTAGTTTCTCTGCATATTCCGGGTCCTCTCAACCTCGGTAGGGAAAAACCGCTGCTACGGCTTCTTCTTCTCAACAAGCCAAGGGCAAGAAGATTCAAGATGCTGCCAAGCCCAGTGCTGCCGAGCCTGGGCAACGCACCCTTGAGTCAATGCTCCCCAAGAAGACATCAGCGGCAAAGGACGCGCCTGCCGAGCCAACCGAAGGCCAGCAGTTGGTTCTACACACCAGCCCCGCCCTTGCCTTGGTGGAGAGGAAGGAAGGACATACAAAGGGCTTGGTGACGCCCCATATGCCCACGGGAGAACGGTACCCTCCGAGCCTGATGGAATTTGTTATGAATTGGAACAAGGCCGAGGTAGTCCAGGAATCTGATCTCCCGGAAAAGTTCGGTCCTGCCAAGTTTTCCAATCAGATGAACACCACCGCTAAGGCCATTAACCTCGCTGGACGAATAATGGAGGTACGTTGCTCTCTCCTTTGGAAATTGTAGATAATAACCATTAGTCCCCGAGCCTCCGGGGGAGTAACTTGTTACTCGGCCGGATGCTCTTCTATAGAACTAACGTAACTCCATGATAACTTCGAACGTGCACACACCTAGAGCCGGGTTAAGTTCCGCTTGGCCCGGATTTTAGTACACTTCGAACATGCACACACCTAGAGCCGGGTTAAGTTCCACTTGGCCCGGATTTCAGTACACTTCGAACATGCACACACCTAGAGCCGGGTTAAGTTCCACTTGGCCCGGATTTTAGTACACTTCGAATATGCACACACCTAGAGACGGGTTAAGTTCCACTTGGCCCGGATTTTAGTACACTTCGAACATGCACACACCTAGAACCGGGTTAAGTTCCACTTGGCCCGGATTTTAGTACACTTCGAACATGCACTAGGCTGACTTAAGTTTCTGTATCTCTTTTAAGTGACCACCAACCGCCGAAGTGCTGAATTCCAGCGCTTGTTGGATACGCACAAAAATCTTCGCACTAAACAGGCTGCACTCATCGCGGAGTACGAGAAAAGGGGTAAATTTCTTTCTTTAACGCTCCTTCATTTCCCTTCCACTTCCTTTGCCGAACTGATCTGATTGTTCGGTTTCCGCAGCTAGGGTGGAAGCTGAAAAAATATAATGCGGAAGAACTTGGAGCAGATCAAGGGTACGTCCTTCTTGTCTGTCTTTACCGTGATTTCCATCGGCTTTCCTCCTTGGCTCGGAAAACATTCATACCTCGGCTCTGCCGGGCCAACACACAATTTCAGCATTGCTTGAAGAAAGTGTGCATGTGCCTGACATGATGCTGCATTTTCTCGAACAAGCAGGACAGCACCAAGCCGAGCTGAAGAAGAAAGATGATGAGCTCGCCCTCCTCCAGACCAAAGATGATGAGATAGCCAAGCTCAAAGCTGAAATGGCTAAGATGAAGGCGCAGCACCAAACCGAGTTGAAAAAGGCTGGCTAGGACTACACTGAAGAACGCAAGCGCCTCAAACTCCAAAATGCTAAGGACCGTGAGGTTCTTCAGGAAGCCGAGGTCAAACTTGAGTCGGCAAATGCTGAGCTCGAGCAGCTTCGAAAGAGGCGTGAAGCTTGCACCAAGGAACTGACCCGGATTCACAGTCACATCTCACGTAGTTTCTTTTCCTTTATCCGCCTTATTTCTCCGGGTTACTTCATATGCTTTGTTTTCTAAACTTTGTCCTTTGCCTTGTTTCCCAGGCCACTTTCCAGAGGGTACTGCTATTGCCAGTGCTGCTGTCGCCAATTTCCGCCGAGAAAGGGGTACTCCGGTCGCTCTTGAGGGTGAGAGCATTCCCTTTGACATGGAGGACCTGTTGGTCAGCCTGTCATCTCGCGTGGAAATCATCAAGAACTACGGCAGGGACCTCCTCGATGTTTCAGTCCGAGTCTTCAACGCCTTCTGGCCCGCCGATGATGCTCCGGAGAGAGTCACACAGCTCGCTGAAAGACTTTCGGAAATTGAGACCTAGCTCGACCTCTGGCGAGAATCCGCTGGACGTGCTGCTGCCGATACCATCCTTCACCACATTTTGACGTGGTATGAAAAGATAGATCTCAGCCTCCTCACACGCCTGCGCACCAGATCCAAATGGACTGATGACCCGGAGTGGGTAGCTCGGCGCCAGGCTTGCGCCCACAGCCTCATCGAATATGCCCCCATTCATGAATGGACTGAGGGTCCGAGCTTCCTAGAAGTCGCAGGCGAAGAGGAAGTTGAAAACGTTGAAGATGATTCGAGTGACGACGAAGAGGACACTGCCTCAGATATCGAAGAGGGCGACGATGATGCCGAACTTCCTCCCGCTGCTCCTTAAGTAAAAAACACTTGAAAATTTATGAGATCCCCGGTATGCCGGGTGGAATTGTATTCCAACCACATGTGATATTTTGCTACTGAGTACTTATGCCGGATTAACTTGGGCGTAGTCCCCGAGTTTGTTTTTCTTGTTCGTTCAATCTTTTGGCTCGGATCGTGTCTACCTTGATTCGGTTTTACAACTTACAAATCCGAGCTTAAAAAATTGTCTTAACAATACTGGGAAACTTTTAGACTTAGCTCAAAAATAAAACTATATAACAATTGGAAAATGAATACGGGGTTAATCTGAAACATAAACGTCAGCTCGAATAAATTCTTTTCCTTAGTCGTTTTTCATGTGCTACGCAATTCCAAACTTGTTCTCTTGCTTGCCATGAAGCCAATTCTTGTTGGACAGCAGCAAGTCGAAGAGTTGGGTTTTTGGTGCTCACACACTACTAATCCGAGCTAAGTAGAATAACTTACTCCAGCTGACGCGCAGAAAATAACAAACATTATTAAGGCAGTCCCCGAGTTACTGCTCGAGGTGCCAACATTTCATTGATAAGCTCATTGCCGACATACATACCGACATATGAGATAACCCGGATACATAGACTTATTAGTGACGTGTAGAAAGGCCGAAGTAGAGCTATGTTCCATGGTCGCTTTGATTCCTCTCCGGACCTGTCCGCCTTGTTCTTTTCCTATGGCTTTGCATCTATAAGATAGTAAGAATCATTGTGCAATGCTTTGCTCACGATGAACGGCCCTTCCCATGGGGGGGATAATTTATGCATTCCAGTAGTACGTTGTACCAACCGGAGCACCAGATCGCCTTCCCGAAAGACTCGGGGGCACACTTTCCGGCTATGATAGCGTCGGAGATTTTGCTGATATATGGCGGATCTGGACAGTGCCAGTTCTCTCGCTTCTTCTAGTAGATCAACATCATTTTTCCGGGCTTCTTGCACTTCGGCTTCTGTGTACTGGGTGACCCTAGGCGAATCATGCTCTATGTCGGCTGGTAATACAGCTTCTGCCCCATATACCAGAAAGAACGGCGTATAGCATGTTGATCGATTCGGAGTTGTTCTTAAACTCCATAGTACCGCTGGTAGTTCTTCTATCCAGCACCCCGCTGATCTTTGCAGCGGCTCAATGAGCTGGGGTTTTATCCCGGATAATACTAATCCGTTGGATCTCTCCACTTGCCCGTTCGATGCGGGGTGGGCTACCGAAGCTACGTCAAGCTGGATCCTCTTATCCCGGTAGAAACGAGCAAATGCTCCTTCCGCAAAATTTGTGCCATTATCAGTTATGATACTGTGTGGATAACCGTACCTCAAGATGATATCTTTGAGAAACGTTACAGCCGTAGCTCCATCACATTTTCTTATAGGCTTTACCTCAATCCACTTCGTAAACTTGTCCACCATTACCAGAATGTGAGTCATATTTCCCCTTGCTGGTTTGAACGGGACCACCATATCCAAGCACCATACGGCAAATGGCCAAGTGATTGGGATGGTCTTGAGTTCCGACATTGGCATATGTGTCTTGGTAGCGTACCTCTGACAACCGTTACATTTTCTCACCAGATCTTCTGCTTGCTCTAAGGCATTTGGCCAGTAGAATCCGTGTCGGAAAGCTTTTGCTACCAAGGCTCGGGATGAGGCGTGATGCCCGCATTCCCCCTGATGTATATCTCGGATGATTTCAAGCCCTTCTTCCGGGTCAACACACCACTGGAGGACATTGGTCACACTTCTTTTGTATAACTCGGAATTGATGATCGTGTAGGCCTTTGCCCTCCTCTGTGTTTGCCTAGACAGCACCTCCCCAGTGGGTAACATTCCATCCTTTAGGAATTGAAATATAGGTAGTGCCCAAGCCGGTATTGGCCGCACAGGGAACACGTCCTCGTCTATCTCCATCTGGTCCACCGGCATAACTTCAACCGGACCATGCTGAGCAGTTCCTGGGTCTTGCGAAGCAGTCCCCGGGTTTTGGGAAACAGTCCCCGGGTTTTGTGAAGCAGTCCCCAGGTTTGGCGCACCACTTCCTATGTCAATGTCCATGGGCACAGCTCCGGATCCTGTGTCCTCCGGGACGTAGATTGACTCAGACTCCAGGGATGGCATGATGGATGGTTTCTTGAGGTGCTCTAATGCTACACCCGGTGGAATTGCTTGTATGGTTGAGCCGAGCTTCGACAGCATGTCGGCAGCCTCATTTTCCACCCGGGGTACATGATGAAATTCGCATCCCTCAAAGTAACCAGAAATCTTCTGCACATGAAATCTGTAAAGTGCCATGTTTGGATCAAGGGCGTCCCACACTCCGGACACTTGCTGCACCACCAAATCCGAGTCGCCAAAGCATATGATCCGACGTATACCAATTTCTTTTGCTACCTTGAGTCCATGCACAAGTGCTTCATACTCAGCGACATTGTTTGATGCGGTGAAGTGGATCTGCAACACATATCTCAACTGGTCCTTCGTTGGCGACGTGAGCACAACTCTGGCACCTAGCCCGGTTTTGGTTTTTGATCTGTCAAAGTGCATTCGCCAATAGTTCGGATCAGGAAGCGGTGGTTCGTACTGCACCTCGGCCCAGTCCACGAAAAAGTCCGCCACAGCTTGAGATTTGATGGCTTCTCGTCTGTCATATTGCGGAGCATAAGGAGCTAACTCAATTGCCCATTTTGCAATTCTGTCGCTTGCATCCTTGTTACTCATTATCTCGGATATGAGGGCCTCACATATGACCCGGATGGGATGCTCCTCAAAGTAGTGCTTCAGTTTCTTGGCGGCCATGTACACGCCATAAGCCACTTTCTGATAATGTGGGTAGTTCTGCTTTGAGGTTGAAAACACTTCACTCAAGTAATACACCGGCCTTTGCACCGACTTACCTTCCTCATCGCGCTCCACCACTATCACTGCACTTACAACTCGGTTGGTTGCGGCTATATAGAGTAGCATTGGCTCCTTTGATAGTGGTGAGGCTAGCACTGGTTCCGTGGCTAACATTTTCTTTAGGTGGGCAAAGGCTTCATCAGCCTGCGGTGTCCAAACAAACTTATCCGACTTTTTCATGAGTTGGTAAAGAGTCAAAGCCTTTTCTCCCAACCGACATACAAACCGACTTAATGAGGCCAGGCAACCGGTGAACTTCTGGACATCGTTAAGACACTTCGGCAGTTCCATTCGTTCGATGGCCCGGATTTTAGTTGGATTAACCTCGATACCTCGGCTGGAGACGAGAAAACCGAGCAATTTTCTAGCCGGGACACCGAAGGTGTATTTTTCCGGGTTAAGTTTCATCCGGAACCTTCTTAGGTTTGCAAACGTTTGCCTGATATCGTCAAGGAGCGTTTTGCTTTCCTTGGTCTTGATAACCACATCATCCACGTATACCTGTACATTTTGACCTATTTGGTCATGCAAACATTTTTGCATACACCTCTGGTACGTTGCCCCTGCATTACGTAAACCAAACGGCATGGTGCGATAGCAATAAGCCCCATACGGGGTAATAAACGTAGTCTTTATTTGATCATCCGGATTCAGAGGTATCTGGTGGAAACCAGAATAAGCATCAATGAATGACAACAGTTCACATCCAGCAGTTGAGTCTATGACCTGATCTATTCTTGGCAGCGGAAACGGATCTTTCGGACACGCCTTGTTCAGGTTCGTGTAATCGATACACATGCGCCAAACCACTGCCACGTTCGGATCCTCCTTCTTCTTTTCCACCAGCACCGGATTAGACAGCCAATCCAGGTAAAGAACCTCCATGATAAATCCTGCAGCTAGCAACCGAGCTATCTCATCCCCAATGACTTTCCTCCTATCTTCGGCGAAGCGGCGGAGAGGTTGCTTCACCGGTTTGGCTCCGGGTCTCATATTCAAAGAGTGCTCGGCCAACTCCCTCGGAACACCTTGCAAGTCTTGTGTGGACCAAGCAAAAATGTCCCGATTCTCATGGAGGAAGTTGACGAGCTCGCTTTCCTATTTATCACTTAGCCCGGCACCAATTGTTACGGTGCGCTCTAGGAACATGTCATCAACGGGAACCTTCTTGGTATCTTTCGTGGCCTGGAAAGAGACAGTTCCATGCGGGTTACTCAGCGTCGGCATATACTGCTGCGCGGACTGAGCCAATGGCGCCACCTCTTAGATTTTTCTCTTTTCCTGCGCGATCACAAGTGACTCGGCTAAGTTTGATCCGGCCGACGCACATTCCCTCGAACGTCAGAAATCCCCAGCAATGGTAATCACTCCGTTTGGTCCGGGCAATTTCATCTTCAAGTAGCTGATATGACAACTTGCCATGAACTTGTTCAGCGCCGGCCTTCCGAGCAACGCATGATACGCGCTTTCTAAGTTCACCACTTCGAACTCCAGATTTTCAGTTCGGCAATTGTCCCTCGTGCCGAATAAGACATCGACCCGGACCTTGCCTATGGGCTCGCAAGAAATGCCGGGCACAATGCCATGGAAAGTTGTCCTCGTGGCCTGGAGCATGTTCTCCGAGATACCCAACTTGCGCATTGTGTCCGCATACATGATATTTATGCTACTGCCGTTGTCGATCAGTACCTTGGAGAACCTTACGTTAATGCTAGGTCCAATGAACGTAGGATCCAGCACCAACGCATACGATCCAGGGCTCGGCATGAGCTTGGGATGATCCCTAATGCTCCAGGTGATTTCCTGATCGGACCAGGGCATGTACCTCGTCACTGCAGGCATTACTGCATTCACCTCCATATGCCTACGCTGCAAGCTTTTTCTATCAGTTTCTTCTGTGGTGAATACACAGTAGCTCTGGTGATGCTCCCTGTACTCGTTTCTCCCCTCATTTCCGAGGTGCCTCTGATCCGGCTGATGATGATTTTCTACCTGATGCACTGCATCCCTTCTTTCATTGTTATCATACCTCGGCGGAGGGGGAGGCAACATTAGCTGTTGCGTGTTCGCTCCGGAGAGCAATTGCTGCCAGGGTAACTCCTGCCGAGGCTGATCATTCCGGGGTTCCTGAGCATTCCCGAACCACCTTGCTCGATCTTGCGCATCCACTCGCATTGCCTCGTCGTATGACCCGCTGGGTTGTTCGGATTTGGCGTGTGAAACTTACACGGCTGGTCCAACATCGACTCGTAAGTATACCTCGGACGGCCTTTCCTTTCTTGCCACTGCTTCTTTGCTTCGGTGTCCAAGTTTTCTTCCCATCGTTCCTTGGAGTCCATTGACCTCCAGTTTTCTGGCGCTGGCTACCCCCTGCTCCGGGTTGATCTTGATTCACAGCTGCAACTTGGTGCGAACTGTACCGGTGGTCCGGTCTATCATCTCTCCTTTTTCCGCTGTAATCATTCCTCCGGGATGATACGGATCCATCCCTCTGATAGTACTCATCGCTTGACTTGTTGGACGCGAGCCTTGGTTGGGTCGGGTCACCCAACGCATACGAATCTGCAATCCGGATCATGTCTGCCAACGTAGCCGGCATTTTCTGTTGCAACTTCATCCACAGCTCGCTTCTATATCTGCACCCCTGTGCAAACCATGCTATGGCATGTGATTCTATCACGCCCTCGCATGAGTTTCTCACGGTACACCACCGGGTCAAAAACTCCCGGTCTATCTCATTGGGTCTTTGCTTGCATATAGCTAGGGTCTGTGGCCTATTTGGCCTTTGATACGTACTCGAAAAATTACTGATGAACATCTTCTCGAAATCTATCCAGCAGTTGATGCTTCCTGGTGGAAAATTGTTCAACCAGACCCTTGCTGGGCCTTCCAACATCTGGGGTACATACCGTACGGCCCATCTCAGGTTGCCTGTGGCAATTTTTACAGCCGTAGCATAGTTTATCAGCCAATCCTCTGGCTTGGTGCTACCGTCATAAGTCTTGGTGCCCCTGGGCAGCAGAAAGTTCGGTACTGGTGGCTCTTTCATGATCCGGGGTCCAAAACATGCTGGACCCGGTGGACCTTGACATTCAATCTGTTCCGACCTATATAGTCGATCCAGTTTCAACCTTGCATCGTCCGGCATCAAATCCCTACTTCCCAATCTCGACCCTATCACATGATAGTCTGGTCTCGGGTACCCCGCATTTCCATCTCCGAATCACCATCGTTGTACCGGTTTTGCTCTTGCGGCGCACCTTTCTATCGCATACCTCGGCCGGCACTGTGCTCTTGCCTTGGCATGTTCCGCTGCTGCGGTTGTCTTGCTACAGCTGAGTTTTGCTGCCCGGCATTGCCGTTGACAATGTTCCCTTGACCGGCATTGCATTGGTCGCGGTTACCTCGGCCAGCTTTGCCTCGGCTCACACTCCGTCGATCATCATTTTTCTGCGCTTCTTTTTCTTTCCCTGCCCGTGTCGGGTCATACGGGACAATCTGTTTGTTCCGTCTGGCCGAGGTCACCACCTCCTCTCTCCTTGGACCACCATGAGGGGACGATGCGGCTCCAGCGGATTTCTATGGGTTACCCACCACCGAATGAACGATCTTGGAGGCTCCAGCTCTGTCCAGGTTTGCCCTGAGTAGTTCCTCATTTTGCCTATTTGCAATCCGAACCAGCTCATTAACCCGATCTTGCTGCCTTTGCCGGGCTTCACCCGTCAGTCCCTCTAACTCGGACGCAGCTGCATCCGTTGCTCTGAGGTTCTTGGCCGGGTACTATACCTCGGCAGCCCCACGGACAAGCAGTTTTCTGATTCCTCGATTCCAGCATCACCTTCTCTGTTCATCTCGCTCATGAGATTTCTCCCTTTGACTTTTACATTATCAACTTTGTTCGTCTTAGCGTACTCACGCAGCGTCATGTTCAACGACTGCTGGGCCGCGGCTATTTTCTTTGCGCCCTCTAGTATTTTCTGCCTAGTTTCTTCCAGCTCGGCCTGTGCACGAGCCGGATCTACCGCTGCTACTACAGGGTTTGCCAAGCTATCCATTGCCTCTCTCAGCACGTTTTCCAGCCTCTCTAGCGGAGGACCTCTACCTTTCCTTGGTGCCTTGGGCGTCACCTCCGGATCTGGCGCCGGATCTTTGCTCGCACCCGCACCTGGCGCTGTCATCATTACCTCTGCATGGTCCGGGGAACGAGCGATACGCTCCCCGCGAGCCACAGTGAGGGGCGGTTCGCCCGCTTCGACGACGTGGCGCGGATGAACGCTAGACACGTCCACCGCAACGTAGACCTTGTGCGCGCCGAGCTTGACGAAGATGCCGTTGCGCGGGAGAGGGCGCGTGCCGAAGCAGCCCGCGCTGTCGCTGACGTAGTCCCGCGCTCCAAAGCGCTGAACGAGCCCGGAGACGATGCGCTCGCCGGTGGCGATGAAGTTTCCCGTCCGGATTTTGACCCCTGCTAGCGCCGCTAGCCCCACGGTGGGCGCCAACTGTCGTGGTGGTGTCACGGCAGATGCCATGTATAGGCTAAAGGTGGGGACTAATACTCGCTAGGGGAATCCAGGGAGGGATAGTGAAGTGATTCTCCACACAAGAGCTTGTATTGATTTACTTCCAAGGTTACAAGTGCTCCTAGAGCTGTATTGGCGAGAGGAGGAAGAAGGAGCTCTCTTACTCTCACCCACAGATCTCACCTGAAACCCTTGACCATAACAGAATCGTAGAGAGACCAACCCACTGTACAGAAGCCCTAGCCTCCCTTTTATAGGGGAGGCTCGGTCCCTGCCTAGGGCATACGTGGTATGCCTCCTCCCAAAGTGGTAAGCAGACCGGGGTGCTTTTTCCCCTGCGTCACACATGCTTTAGCTACGTGAGCCTCTGCGGCGCCCTCGTCAGCCGACACGGGCGTCGTCACCCCTGTCGGCCATGACCCGGTGGTCCCGCTCTTGCCTGCTTCGCTCATGCAGTGCGTACCGGCCCCTCCTTTTGACCAGCAAGATTCCTTCCTTCTCCTAGAAGCTTGCTGTGAGCTGGATGATGGTTCATCCGGCCACACCTATTCCTGCATACAAGTAAACATTTACTTCCGACTCACTGCCTAAGTCGGATGAGACCTAGTTAGTCGAATGCCCCCAGGTCCGGATTACCCCGTGGTTTGGCCTGCCTTGAGGTGACCCGGCCAGCATCTGCTTTGACCTTGCCGAACCTCGGCTAACTCGGCCTTTATACCCCGGCGTGACCCTACCCGGGAGTATCCCCCCAACATGCGCCACAAAATGTGGACTTCTGTGGCGCATATTGGTTTCGGGCGCCACTGAACTGCCAAACTTCAGTGGCGTATTTTTTCTAGTGCGCCACTGATATATATCTGTGGCGCATGGTTTTATATATGCGCCACAGAATATCTTGTCTACCTATAAGCTATTTCCTAGTAGTGAAAGGAAGGAACTGCAACGATATTGTGATTTCCTAGTAAGATGTTTCTCTTGACTGCATAGTAGGTATGTACTTTGCCGGTTTACATCTTTCCGCTGATTATTGCCGGCACTTTCCAAAACGCCTTAAAAAAGCTATTATTGCAGGTACTTTGCAAAATGCCCTAAGAATGGCCCTTTTCAAGCAGTTTTAGAAAATGCCTCAAAAAATGATTTTTGCAGGCAGTTTTATACAATGCCTCTAAGGATATGCTCTTTGTGGGCATTAACTACAAAGTGCCTCTAAATATAATTTTTCTAGGCATTTTTGAAAAGTGCCTCTACTAAAATGCCCCTAAATAGTGCCACCGGCCACCGCATGCAGGGCGGTTGGCGGAGTCGTGGACCGATCGAACGCGGAAGCGGAAGTTCATGGGCCAGACGGGTCCGATACCGTCTAGGGTTGGGGCTTCGCTAGGCTATATATACATGTGGTAACCCTCAAAGAAAAAGATGTGATTCTCGTAGCGCACATCTACATCCAGGTTAGAAGGGAAAAGTAAGAGGTGAGGGGATCGACGTCGTGATCATGTGTGCCGGGCCGACTTCTACGCCCAGACCCGAGGAGGAGGAGGAGGAGGAGGAGGATGTGCTGGACTTGACGTACCTGGAGCTGGAGTACGATGCCGCGCGGGAGTCCTTCGCCGACGAGCTGGTGGAGATCGAGGAGCGCATGGCCGGAGTGGCCATGGACCTCCCTCCGTTCAAGCTGGGTGAGGACGGCAAGATGATGGAGCTGGTGAGCCAGGAGTTGATCCGCACCATCATGAAGTCGCCGCCTCATCTCAGTCCGCTTCCGGACTACAGCATCGAGGCCCTCCGTCGAGACACGGGGATCACGGACGAGGTGGTGCTCGAGACCGTGGCGAGTTCGTACAGGGCCTTGCAGAGTGCGCGGGACTTCAAGAACGACATCATCCGGCAGTACCGCGCCCAGGGATACGCCTACGCCTCGCTTCCCGAGCCAAAGAGGAGCGATCAGCCTCCTGCTTGCGAGAACTAACAAGACATCCGTGATGGAAAGGATTAGCTCATGCCTAATATCAATCAATGTATGATGAATCGAAGAATGCTGCTGGTCTGCGACCATCACGATGGACATGATGTATGCTTCGTTTCTTGTCTAAGAGATTTGAGTAAAATTACCAAGTAGTAGTATCCTTTTTTTTATTTCTTTTTATTCGCCGTGGAATTTGCCTTCCACTCTATGCTGGTGGATATATAATATACATCTTGTCTCTTCCTGTTAATTGATCATTGTTTATGCTGGTGATCAAATTTTGCCGTGAATTGAGATAGCTAAGTTCTGTCAATTTTGTACGTCGTCTCATCGTTTGAACTGGACCTTGAATAGAATCTGCACTGATTCGCACATGATAGCTATGTGTTGGCACGAGAAATTGCCGCGCAACAGCCAAATTACACCATCAACACTATGCCCCCGGTACGGTGACGATTTGAAGGATATGTAGTGTATAATGTCAATTCAACCGATACTGATTGCGAAGCGTAGGCGGCCGCATTGAGCTAAGTACGGCACTGAGGGCTGACTGCATCAAGGAAATCGAGTGCGTTAACAAGGTTGTGCCTGCTTTAGATAAAACGCATGCATAGTTAACAAAGATATACACTGATGAACTGAAGACTGACACTGCAATGAGCAACCCGAGCATTTTCTTTCTTTGTGCATGATCCTCTATTCTTATTGTGGTCATGTTTGTTGCAATGGAAATGTCAAAACAAATCTATAGCCTCTTCTTATTTTGCACAGTGATTTTTTAATTAAATAATAAATTTTTCTTTGCATCTTGACTCCACAAAACAAAACATGAATGTACTCAAGTCCTGTGTGGTCACATCATATGTACATTTTCCAATTTGGCTAGTGTAACCATCATCTGCATTTCACATTAAGAGTTAATTTCATGATATTTCCCGAGGTTTCACAAAAAGAGTACTTTTAACCTCTTGTTTCAAAATTGGGTATTTTATTAGTCCCTTAATTTTACATAATATTTTAAATAAAACACCCTTGGTATTATGTTGAGGTGTTTATTGATGACGCGGCTGCTTAACACATGACTCAAGAAATTCAGTCATGTAATCGTCTTACAGAAGTTAGACGCTCACTGCCCCCACATCAGACGGTCAGCGCGCGGATGGGGCGTCAGATGGGAAGTATTAATATTTTCTTTATGGCCTGCAAGTCCATAGATTTGTTAGAGAATGTTGTTGCGGAAGTATTAATTCCAGTTTTTATATCGATCCCAATAAGGAGCCTAGGAAAGTGTTTTTATGCGGTGTTTCTGTCGCACTCAAGGTGTCACGGGTCTTGAGTGAATTGACTGCAAAGGTTGACAGTGGAAGTGGTGAGTAAAAGATAGAGGAAACTTGCTTATAAAATAAGTAAATTGCATAAAAGTAAAGATGCGAAAGGTGTTTGAAGGTTCTGCAGATGAGAAGTTAGGCACGGAGAGAAACAGTTCATGGTGATAGTGAAAATGCCAAATAGAATAAGTGGAATAAGTGATGGTGATATTTCTTATCTATAAGTGAGTAGGCAAGCAACTCATATACCGACTAGGGGTCCTCATGGCCAATTCTTTCTAGTCCCAATAATCCATGTGCCTGTTATCACGGTCATAGTCCGCGTATTAATTAAGGTCTTGCAACTGGATCAAGACTTTAATCTTGATGGTTCCTTGTTGTCCTCAAGTAGTATTAGCTCTTCATTGATATCGGTTGTGTCACTGGGGGGGCGCCGAATTACTCGCATACAAGTTCATAGCTATGAGATCTTTGGATCATGTTACCTGAGCCCTTAAATTAGATAACAAGCATTAGGCATACATAGGTAATCATTCTCACTATTTAAATAAAACACTACAATGATCACAAATGGATGGATTTAGGCATAGCATATCTCACTAATCCCCTACATCTCACACACCTATGGGGATTTATTCAGATATGAGAGGAAGACAAATCAAAGGCATAATTGTATTGCAAGTAAAAATCATCTCAAAGTTATTGTAGCAAACCATAATAGCGATTAAAGATCAAATCAAATACAAACCAAAGGTAGATCAAAGTATCAAACCCTAATCTTACAAGTGCCAATCTGTCTCTCTCTAAGTACTGATGGAATGATGGTGGATTCTGTGGTTTAGAGGTTGGGGATCATCGAGGAATGAGGCGAAGTTCTTCTCCTCTTCTAGATTTGATCTTCCCTCTATATGGCTTACGGCGGTTGTATCTTATGTTCTATGGTTCTTCTCGTCTCTCTCTCTCTCTCTCTCTTCACGAAAGTTGCTTGTATTGATATAAAGAAAGCGTCGACGTGTAGTATGGGCGGGCGGTACAGGCGCGCTCCAACCGTACTAGTGGTCGTTATGCATACATGACGCCTCCAATGAAAGGGGCCCCAATTGGGGATTGACTTCTTTTCGTGCATTTAGCCCATAAATGCTATTGGACTTCCAATAAATGTTCATTACCTGAAAATTATCACAAGAAACCAAGGATTCGTTAATTGTGATGTTAACATTAGTAGAAAAGGGTTATATTGGGTGAAATCCGGCAATAAACAAGAGGAAAAACAATAGTTAAAAGTGATGAAATTTGGAGCTATCATGAACCCAGTTCTGATCAAAGCTCAGACGGATTCGGCCGCCTACCACGTGGAGGAGCCCGTGGAGGCGGCGCCGGAGTTCTCCGCACAGCCGGCTTCGGGATCCAGTGGCGTGGGTGTTGAGGCCCAAGAGGTGGAGACGGAGGTGGCATGGGTTGCTGTTGGCAGTGACAATGACCTCTAGGTGACCGACTGGCGGCCAGCCCGGGTTGCGCTGACACCATACAATGTCTTGGCACAGCTCTTCGAGTCGGCGCATGTCGCCCTTGGCCAGGCCTGGCACTTGGTGGAGGTGATGTAGCAGGTACTTGGCCAGGCCAAGGCACTGGGTGCTTCGCTGGTGGTAAATATTATGTCTTCGTTGTTTCTCCTTAGCCGGTTTCCCCATTCTCTTTTTTACTCCCTCTTTCCTGCAGAAAGCTTTCGCCGAGGCTGCAGGAGCACGTAGGACCTGGGGCGTAATATTGTTTGCTCTGCCATGTCCTCCCGATTGCACGAATTTTCGTGTTTTTTGTTGACCATTAGGTACCCTCCTGCAGCTCTAATAGCGGATACGGACCGCGAGGTGGAGTAGCTGAAGGTGGAGGTTCTCTAGATGGAGGAGCCCAACAAGGCTCATCAGGCTCAGATTGGCAAGCTGGTGGAGCACCAAAAGAAAATGGAGGTCAAAGCTGGTTAGGCCAAGAAGACCGCCGATATCTGCGCCGAATCTCTCAAGCAGCTTGAGGGCCTGTACAAAAAACAGGAGGAGGCCCTGAAGGATGCTAGGGCTTGGGAGAAGGCTGCGCTGGTAGAGTTGGGTCAGTTTGCCGAGATCGACGTCAGTGAGTTACTCTTCATCTGCCAAACTTGTTCTCCGTTTGCTATAGCCGGTTTTTGGCAGTTGCTGTTTGGTCGGGTGCAACTCAATATCCCGAGGTGACTGATCAAGCTCTTGCCCGCATGCCTGAGACGGATGTTGGGCATGACTTCCATCCGGAGGAGCTGGTGGTGTTGGTAAGTGAGGAGGCCAACCGACTGCACCAGGCTGCTCTGGACGTCTTTGCCTATGTCTATCCTGACACCGCCCCTCCTCCTTCAATGTATGCTTTGGCCATCAAGCTTGGCTCTGCTCCTGATCTCATGGACGCGGTGTCGTAGTGGGCGGCGCGCGGCGGCGCGGTGATGGTACTTGCGCTACTGAAGTCTTGGTATCCTGACGTGGATCTTCGGAGCCTTTTCCAAGGGTTCCGGCAGGGGACCAGTTACGACTAGCTTCGCGCCGAGGTTCTTGACATCTGCTCCTGTGGTGTCAAGATCGGGAGCTTCGTCCATCTGGACCGGGACTTCAACGACCCGGTTGGCATGGAGCCGTTCTCCTACGACCCGCTTCCGGCTCCAGCGTAGACTGATGCCCCGGTCGCGCCAATCTTCGACCCAGCCGATATCGCCTCTAGAAGCCAAGCTCGACGGATGCGTCTGACCCCTCTGTCGAACCCCAAGCATGATCCCTGGGATGCTAGGAGTATTTTTATTGGTTGAAAACTTGTCCTTATGTTCGTGCGTGCAACCAATTTGTTCTTGTGTTATGTAGAACTTTGATGGGAGCTTCGTCTCCCTGTATGACATTTGTCTTGTGCTCTTTTGTTTGCACTTTCTGATTTCTTGGCTTGCGTTTGTTGCCATGCTTGTTTCTGTGTGGGGCGCGCTAGCGCACCCACAGGGTGTAGTCCTCGAGGTTCAGGCTAGCTGGAGGATCTAGCCGGGTTGAAGCTCCTTTGTGCCTTCTGCCGCCTGGGGGTGATTAGTACCCGACCTTGGTACTTGGCTTGGATTTTGACTCATGCAAAAATGGAACACAAGTAATGGCTTCCGCGTTAGATATGCATAAGAGAAATATAGTTTATAGTTCAAACGTTGGGGTTGGAAACTTTGCTGTTTTGCACTAGGCCAACAACTTGGTCCTTTTCTCAATGAGCATTTGATGTTTAAGATGTGTCCTTGCCGGCCACGAGCTGGGTTACGGTCTATAGCCGGAACCGAAGGGGTAGCTAGTGAGCGTACTGCACGATACTTCAGATTTCTGTTATCAGCGTAGAGCGAGCAACACAATCGGAACGTCCAGACATTTTTGTTTTCCTTATGACTTTTCGTGTAGGGGTCTTCGAGTTTTCTGCTCTTGCCGGATCTACCAGCTGACTTGCGGTCTGCAGCTGGAATCAAAGAGGAAATTCTTAGAGCCACATACATTACTTCATCGTATGGAATGCGTGGCTATCTGGGCCATCCAGTGAGTCCCCGCTAGAGATTGCCGGATCCGGGGTTAAAAAATAATGTAGCCAGAAAATACTAAATGGTGCAGCAAGAAATGCCAAATGATCACGGAGTCCCCAAGACTATGTCGAGGATCCTCAACTTGTTCATTGCATAAAAGTAAGATACATACACTTCTTGTTTAAGTGTAAAATGAGCGAAGCGGGTTCGCATTCCATGGGCACTCAGTTTCTTCAACGGAGCAGTCCATCTTGTTCTTTGCCGGCTGGCGGGCATTGATGGGGTAGAATGAGTTGTTTTGCAATGCTCAGATGATGATGAATGGCCCCTCCCAAGGCGGAGACATCTCGTGCATCCCCTTGGTGTCTTGTACCAGCCGTAGCATGAAGTCGCCCTCTCGGAACGAGACGTTGCGAATCCAGCTAGCGTGGTAATGGTGCAGGTTCTGCTGGTAGATGGCGGATCTGGACAAGGCCAGCTCGCCTGCCTCTTTGAGGAGGTCGAAGTTGTCCTCGCGTGCTTCTTTGGCCTAGTGCTCTGTGTATAACAGCTTGTAGGGTGCGTCGAACTCAATGTCAGTTGGCAGGACCGCCTCCGCTCCATAGACGAGGAAGAATGGCGTGTAGCCGGTGGAGCGGTTTGGCGTGGTGCGCAAACTCCACGGCACAGCCAGTAGCTCTTCTATCCAGCATCCGGGGGATCTCATCAGTGGCTCGATCAACTGAGGTTTGATTCCGGCTAGGACCAGGCCGTTTGCTCGCTCGCACTGCCCATTGGACTGGGGGTGAGCGACGGAAGCGAGGTCCAGGCGGATGCCCTTTTCTCCACAGAAGCGTGCGAAGGCCCCTTTGGCAAAGTTCGTGCCATTGTCGGTGATGATGTTGTTGGGGTAGCCAAACCGCGTGTTGATGTCTGTGAAGAACTTGATCATTGTTGGTCTGTCCAGCTTCTTGATTGTCTTTGCCTCAATCCACTTGGTGAATTTATCCACCGCCACCAGCAAGTGTGTCATGTCGGATCGCACTATTTTGAAGGGCCCGATGATGCGTGATGGCAACACTCGCCTTGGTGGATGTCCACCAGCAGCCGGATTCCTTCCTCTTGGCCGACGCGACACTGGTAGATTCCTCCAATGCTACGTTTGTACAACTCATTGTTGATGATGGTGTACGTGCTTGCTCTACGCTTTACTTGCCTTGCCTCAACCTCTTCGTCGGGTAGCTCCCCTTTGGTCAGGAAGTTCATGAACTGCTTAGCCCATGGAGGGGTTTCCCGGATGGCGTACACAGTCTCCATGATCATCTTGATTCCCTCGTGCGCGGCCGGCTCGAGTTCGTCGGGTGGCCTACCGGGTGGAAGAGTGGAGTCGGCAGTCCCCGGGCTGCTAGAGCCGGTTGGGAGCTTCACGGCCTTTGACCCGGCAGTCCCCAGGATTGGCACGGCAGTCCCCGGGTTTGGCGCGGTAGTCCCCGGGTCCTTTGCGGCAACTTCTGGTCGCTTAGAGCCGCAGTCCACGGGTCTGCGTCTAGTATGATGGAGTCGGATTCCGGAGATGGTGTGATGGACGGCTTGCGCAGGTGCTTGAGGGAGACTCCAGATGGAATTGCTTGCCTTGTTGATACGACACGGGCGAGCGTGTATGCGGCCTTGTTGTTGGCTCAGGGAACATGGTGGAATTCACATCCTTCGAAGCAGGCACACAACTGTTGCACGAAGAAGCGGTATAGGGCCATGTTTGCATCCTTAGCATCCCAATCACCCAATACTTGTTGTACCACCAGGTCCGAATCACCAAAGCATAGGATGCGCCAGATGCTGAACTCTTTTTCCATTTTGAGGCCATGGACTAGCGCTTCGTACTCGGCGATGTTGTTGGATGCACGGAAGTGGATCTGTAGCATGTACTCCAGCCGGTCTCCTTTTGGAGAGGTGATGACAACTCTACCTTCGAGCCCCCCATACATCTTGGAGCCGTCGAAGTGCAGCTTCCAGTGTGTTCAGTCCGGAACCAGCAGTAGGTACTGCGTCTCTGCCCAGTCCACCAAGAAATCCGCTAGCGCTTGAGACTTGATCGCCATTCTTGGCTCGTACTGGATGATGTGGGCGGCGAGTTCTATTTCCCATTTCGCCACCCAGCCTATGGCATTCTTGTTGCCAATGATCTCCATCAGTGGTGCTAGCGCCACCACCCGGATGGGGTGCTCTTGGAAGTAGTGCTTCAGTTTCTTGGCAGCAATGTGCATGCCATACACTAGCTTCTGGTAGTGAGGGTAGTTCTTCTTTGATAGCGAGAGTACCTTACTTAGATAGTACACCGGGCGCTGCACCGGCTGCACCTTTCCTTCTTCCGGCCTCTCAACCATGAGTACGACACTAACGACCTAGTTGGTAGCTGCAATGTACATCAGCATTGGATCCTTTGTAGCGGGGTCTGCCAGTATTGGTGGGGAGGAGAGCATGCGCTTGAGGTCGCGGAAGTGATGGGGATATGCCAAAGGGGGTATGCCCAGCAGGACGTTCCGATTGGGCCGAAGGGCCTGTGAGTGTGCCTGAAGGATGGCGACTAGACTACGGCTGAAGGAGAAGCCTGTCGACTGGAAGCTGAAGTCCCAGAAGCATACCTGAAGCCCAGTCGGATTAGGTCAAAAAGCCTCCGAGTCCATATCTGGCTCGGTTGTAACTTGTAAACCCTAGCGAGGTGACTCCTATATAAACCTCCCTAGGGTATCTAAGGACTCACGTTCCATCATACACCCCCTCAAGCGACTCGCTGCTTAGACGCCGAGCTCGCCACCCCTGTAACTCGCTCTCTAATAATATAATCTAGTAGGAGTAGGTCTTTACCCTCCAGGGGGCCGAACCTGGGTAAACCCATGTGCATCCGCCCCCATCTCGCATCGCAGATGGCCGCCAACTCTTCCTCACGTTACAATCAATCACTACCAGTGGCAGCGAGTGCCGTGGCCATTTCCACGAAAGTGGCGCCCACCGTGGGGCATAGCGGGACTGGCCTGAGTTCTGTGGCGAGACCCTACTCGCCATTCGATCGGCCGCTCGCCACCGGTCACAGGATCGCCATCGGCGGGATCTTACAGATCCTGCCCAGCAGCTACATCCGGCGTCACGCCCGGTCACTCACGGCGCGGTGATGCCGGTCGGCTCCATCAACCTCTTTGTCGGCTTCACCGGCGCGGTCGACCCAGCTGCAACGGTGATCGTCGGCGGGTCGACGCCGCACCGCGATCTGCTCTCGGAGGAGCAAGTACGCTCCATCAGGAGCCTCGTCACCGAGTACGACTCGGCTGCCAGCGATGCGGCCAAGACCAACGCCGCCACCAACGACGAGGCCCTAAACGACGATGCCGATTCCGCGACCCCTGCCTCGGTCGACGGATCTATCACCACCGCGTCACAAGAGGACTCCATCACACGAGTCTCCAACCCGGAGGATTTCGAGGACCCCTCCATCCTTGGGATCTTCGATTCTGACTCCGGCTCGAAATCGCCCGAAGACTTCCGCGCCAGATCCAATCGCTTCAACGCGATCTACATGGCGGGCAGCACGGCCGCCCCGCCAGATCCGTTCGCCACGCCGATCCCGCCGACCGCGACGACCACAGAGGTGGAGGAAGCCCGCTTGCGGCTCGCGGAGGTGCAACGCAATGAACTCGTCGAGTGTGAGAAATACCGCCTCGAGCGGGTAACAGCGCATGAGCTATTTCTCTATCACCAGCGCCGCATCAGGACCCGCCTGAACTCCAACGTCCAGGGTCGTGTCCTGAACTTCAACGACGAAAGCGACCCCGCACGCGCCGCCGAGCGTGAATACTGCGAGAACACGCTGCCAGGCGGAAGCAAACCCGCAAGACCACCACCCGACGCCCCGGCGACCGTAGCCCCTCCACCACCCATCGGCCGCATGCCCCCGCCAGACCAACCGCAGATCATCATCTTGCCTCAAGCCCACGACGCCAACGGACTACCACTATACTCCACCCCGATGGACAACGTCGTCGCGGCCGACGCCGCGATCGTCAACCTCGACGTCCAAGGCGACGGCGCGCTACAGATCCAGTATGCCAAGGCTCTACTCATCAGGGCCGTCGAGCAACAAGCTGCGGGAGTCAACCCGCGAGGACAGATGTACTCCCGCTCCTCAGCAAGCAGGGCGGCATCAAGCGGCCACCCCATTGTCGCCAACGCATTGACTTGCCTACCACCGCAGCCCCTGGCGAACCAATCACGGGCCGCCAACCCCGCGATGTCCACCAACGAGCCGCGACCGGCGAATAACACGGTCACTGCCAACGGGCAGCCCCTTGATGCCCGAACGAACATCATCAACAACCAGGCGTGGCGGGCGCGCCAGCCCAATGACTTGAGGCACACCCTCACCAACCGCGGCGACCCGGAACCAAGAGGCTCGCTCAGTCGAGTCGGGCCGCAATGCTTCGGGCCCATGATTCCTGGGGAAAAATACCCTGCCAACTTCAAGGCTCCGAAGGAGATCGAAAAGTACGACCGGACGTACGATCTCACTGTCTGGCTGGACACATACCTCATGGCAATGGGAATCGTAGGCCACACCGACCTTCTTGCCGCTCGCTACCTCCCCCTGATGATGGAAGGTGCGACCCGGCAATGGATCAACACCCCCCCGCCGACAGCATCGATTCCTAGGAAGAAATGCGGGACGCCTTCATCAGGCACTTCGAGGGCTCCTACACCCACGCCACCACCATAGAAGATCTGGAGCGATGCATCCAGGGACAACGCGAGTCGACTCACCGTTGGATCCAAAGATGGCAAGAACTCTGGATCAACGCCTCCGGCATCCACCCAGACACAGCGATACATTGCTTCAAGAACGCGTGCCGGTATGAACCCCTGGTCACTAAGATCAAGAGGGTCTACCGGACGCTCGACAACGTCCCCGACCTCCTCGATATCGCCAAGCGCTACGCGGAGGAGGACCCCAACCAAGACTCTGATGACGAGTCGGGAGGACGGCGCCGAACCAGCATCCAAGACAGCGGGCGCCTACGCGACATGCGCTACAGCAACACCCGCATCACCGGCAAGCCCCGCACGGACGGGCAAGTCGACTTCGTCGCCAACGCCGGCTACGGCCAGCATGACCCCAAGAGCTACCGCCGCAACGGAGGAAATTACCGCGACAACGGAAACTACCGCTCCAACAATACAGCAAGGCTGAAATTCGACCCCGCTGCCCTGCTCAATCAGCCCTACATCTACCATAGCAAGGAGGGAAAACACGCCACCCACACCACCGCTCATTGCCACTCTCTCAAAGAGATTGAGAAGGCGAGATGAGCAAGGAAGGACCCCAATAACAACCCACCTCGGGACAACGGGAACGGCGGCAGCTTACAGATCCATATAGTAGCTAGATGGCTGGTTCTCCTCCTTTGTGCTTTCATGTCTAGATCTTGTGAGCTCCATTCATGATCAAGATCATCTATTTGTAATTCTGCATGTTGTGTTTGCGGGGATCCGATGGATATTGAGATGCTATTTCAGATTGATTATTGATTATATCATGTCTTTGTTATTTGTGATCTTGCAAGCTTTCCGTTGTTAGTAGCTATCTTGGCCAAGTAGATGCTAGCAACTCCAAGAGTTAGTATTTATGCTCGATAGTGGGTTCATGCCTCTGGTCATCTGGGGAAGTGACAGAAATCTCTAAGGTACTAGATGTGTTGTTGCTACTAGGGAGAAAACAACAATCCTTTGTTCATAGAACAATCGTATTGTTTACTTTACACGCAGTTCGTAAAGCAATAATTTGTTGCTTGTAACTTAATACTGGAGGGGGTTCATATGATAACCTAAAGGTGGATTATTAGTCATAGATGCAGTTGGATGGCGGTCTATGTATAATGTTGTAATGCCCAATCAAGTCTCAAAGGAGTCAAGATGATTAGTATATGCATGTATTGCTTTCTCGATGTTTGTCAATTGCCCCGCTGTAATTTGTTCACCCAGCATGTTATCTATCTTAAGGAGAGCCACCTCTAGTGAACTATGGATGCCAGTCCTTGTGTTTTACATACAATCTACAAACTGTTTACTTCTTTGTGTTTACTTTCTGCAAACTTTTACTTCTTTTCATTCGATACGTTTAATCCTTTGTTTTCCGCAAAACACGGTGAGATTGACAACCTCATCGCAAGTTGGGGACAAAGTTCTGTGGTTTTGTTGTGCAGGTCTCCACGTTGCTACTAGCACCGATAGTGCGCCCTGCCAAAGCTCAGCTAGTAACACCTTTGGGGTGTTTCCTTGCTCCTACTGGTTCGATTAAACCTTGGTTTCATAACTGAGGGAAACTTGTTGCTGTGCTCATCATACCTTCCTCTTGGGGTTCCCAACGAGCTCTACATCAACCACGCACCAGCACTTTTCTAGGCGCCGTGCATTGAGCCATCAAGATGCTGCTGCCCATCTAAATAACTTTGTTGAACTTTGTGAGATGCAAAAGCATAGGGATATAGATGGTGATATTATTAAGCTGAAATTGTTTCATTTCTCTTTGAGAGGAAAAGCTAAAGAATGGTTGAATTCCTTAACTAGGAATAGTATTGATTCTTGGACCAAATGCAAAGATGCTTTCATTGGAAAATACTATCCTCCTGCTAAGATTATATCTATGAGAAGTGAAATAATGAAGTTTAAACAATCTGATAATGAACATGTTGCTCAAGCTTGGGAAAGAATGAAATCTTTGGTAAAGAATTGTCCCACTCATGGACTGACTTCTTGGATGATCATCCAAACCTTTTATGCAGGATTGAACTAATCTTCAAGGAACCTATTGGATTCTGCTACTAGAAGTACCTTTATGACCATTACTTTGGGTGCTGCAACAAAGCTTCTGGATAATATGATGGTTAACTACTCTGAATGGCATACTGAAAGAGCTCCACAAGGTAAGAAGGTAAATTCTGTTGAGGAAACCTCCTCCTTGAGTGATAAAATTGATATTATTATGTGTATGATTGTTAATGGGAAAGCCCATATTGATCCAAATAATGTTCCTTTAGCCTCTTTGGTTGCTCAAGAAGAGCAAGTTGATGTGAACTTCATAAGAAATAACAATTTTGGCAACAATGCTTATGGTAATAACAATAATAGGCCTTACCCTCCTAGTAATACTTATGGTTATAATGGAAAACCTGGGTTACCTAGTGAAGGAAGAATTTTAGAAGTTGAAAGAGCCACTAAGAATTTCATGAAAATGCAGTATGAGAAAAATCAACTATTCACTAAGACTATGGAGGAACAATCTACCATTTTGAAGAACATTAGCCATCAACTTGAGAGTCTAAATAGGGAAATTCCTAGTTTACAATTGAAACTTTCTAATGTCGAAAGGAATATATCATCTATGGATAAAGCTCAATCTTCTTTTAATAAAATGGCCGCTAAACCTGAAACTAATGATAATCCCTTTGCAGCTACTAATGCCATACAAGTAAGAATTGATGAAAATGTTAGACAATTAGCTGAATTACATGCTAAGTGGGAAAGAGAAGATGAAATTGCTAGAAACATTAGTGTTTCTACTATCACCACCACTAGTGTTGAGGCTAGTAATAGTTCTACTACTGATAATTTTGATTTTGATCTTGATGGTTGCAATATCTCTGAAGTTATTAAGTTCCTACAAAAGCTTGCTAAAAGTCCTAATGCTAGTGCTATGAACATGGCCTTTACAAAACACATACTGATGCTCTCATAAAGATTAAAGAAGAAAATATGAAACATAAAGCTTCTATTCCTATAAAACAAGAAGATGGTTGGGAACCCATCATTAATATGAAAGTGAATGACTTTTATTTCAAAGCTTTATGTGATATTGATAGTAGTGTTTCTATTATGCCTAGAAGGATTTATGATATGCTTGATTTGAATCCACTTGAAGATTGTTATTTGAATGTCCCACTTGATGATAATGCTAAAAATAAACTCATGGGGAGTCTTAATGATGTTCTTATTATGGTTAACAATGCCTATGTCCCCGTTGATTTCTATGTTTTGGATGTTGAATACAATGCTTCTTGTCCTATTACTTTGGGAAGACCTTTTCTTAGAACTGTTGGTGCCATTATTGATATGAAAGAAGGCACCATTAAATATCAACTCCCACTCAAGAAAGGTATAGAACACTTCCCTAAGAAGAGAGAGAAGATTTCTTTTGCCTCTCCTATGAAAACAATTTTTGGTCTTAATGCTTCTTCATTTGAGAACACTTGATTCTTTTTCTTGCTTCTTATGCCTAACTTAAAGGCGTTAAAGAAAAGTACTTATTGGGATATAACCCCTCCTTATCCTTTTTATTTGCTTTTGGTGCCATGATTAACCTCTAATGAGAGAGAAGTAATGATTGGGAAAGTTGTTGTCCCGAAACAGATTTATGTGCTTCACCGAAAAAATTCGTGTAAAATCTATGTACGTCCTTTTGAGGCGTGAATTGTTGTGCTTCTGCCCTAGGTTGTTATCTAACTTTAGTTAGTTCAACACGTTTTGATTGGAGCAACAGAAGGTCTTCGAAAAAATTCGTCTTTACCTGCTGGTCTGTTTTGACAGATTTCTGCCATTTTCTACATTTGCTTCTTGTTGGTTCCTTTTTTAGTTCTTTTGGGGAATTGAGCTTTTTGAGGGAAGTGCTTCAGTAGCTAGTGTTCTAATGGAAGTTTATTTGGTGTTAGAAATGAACCTTAAGACCTATTATATTGAGTGCACTAATGTTGCTAATAAAGATTGTGTGAAGTTCTGTATGAAGGAAAAATTTCAGGTGTATGGAAGGAATGAGTAATGAGATGAAGGATGGACTAAATCTCAAGCTTGGGGCTGACATGGTGTCACCCCAAGAAATATCCAAGAAGTACAAGGGTTAAATCTTGGGGATGCCCAAGGCATCCTATTCTTCATCAATAAAAATCCCAGGTTTCTTCCAAACACTTCATTTTTATTGTTTCATGCACAGTTGTGTTGTTCTTGGAGCGTCTTCTTTTTTGTTTTCGTTTTGGTTTTTTGTTTCCTTGGTTTGATTAGTTTGATGAATAAATTGGTTGGACCCCCTCTTTCATACATTGGTTTTCAAATAATTTGGTTTGGTTTGGAAAAGAGTAGGAAAGTTCATGCTTATGTGGTAAAAAGAGCTTGTTTTTGACTGTGGCCTATGCTTTGTCATGCCATGCTTGATATTATTTTGGCTTTATGCTTAGTATTATTTGCTGTAGCATGACTTGTTATAAACAATTGAGATTGCTTAATTTGCCTTGGATGAATCATGCGTTGGTTTAGCATATTAAAGCATAGTATAGTGGTATTCTCCTTTGATGCTTCATTTGAGTTGACTTGGCGCATGCTCACACCATGTTATGACTATCTCAAGTCACCATAGTCTTTATGATCCTTTAGTTTTCAACTTGTAGTATCACTTTATGCTTTGATCAGTGATGTTTTGTGGCTCTGTATGATTATGGCCATTATTGCTCTCTTAGTTCGTTGCTCCCAGTCTTTTGCTAGCCTACACAACCAAGTATGAGTTCCACTCATGCATCCAACTCCCTAAACCAAGTTATTCCAAAGATTCCACCATACCTACCTACTAGCTTATGCTATTCCAAGTATATTCATGTTTTTGTTTACCTTCCGAATTAAACTTGTTATGAGAAAACTAGTGATTAAAGCTCTCACAAACTTGATGGCACACTTTACTTTTATTGCCCTTAATAAACTTGAACCATTTTGTCGTCTATGTTGTATATGCTTGCACTTATTTGTTGGGAATTAGCAGAACCATGATGTCATGGGGAACGCTTTCAACATTGCACTTGGTACTTTGTACCTAGTTGAAAGGGAAATGGACGTCGCCTAGAGGGGGGGGTGAATAGGCGTTTTAAAATTATTACGGTTTAGGCTCTAATAAATGCGGAATAAAACTTAACGTTTAATTTATCAAGCCAAAACCTATATCCACTAGTTTCACTAAGTGCACCAACAACCTATGCTAAGCAAGACAAGCAACAAGGTGATAGCAAGATATAGTACTTCAAGCACGAAGGCTATCACAATGTAAATTGCATAGGTAAAGGGCTCGATTGAGAGATAACCGATGGACGCGGAGACGATGATTTGTTTCCCGAAGTTTACTTCCAAGAAGCTACGTCTCCGTTGGAGAGGTGCGGGGGCGCAATGAACTTCGAACGCCACAAATGGCTCACCTCGAGGTGTGGTGGCTCGATGCTCACCCAACGCCACACAAGGACTCACCAAGGATGCGAAGTCACGCAACTCACCGACGCCACAAAAGGCTCACCCTATTCTCCCGTGAGCTCGCCACAAAGGCCTACTCACGTTCCACTATGGGACACTTGAGGGTGGTCACCGAACCCGTACAAGGCATGGGGCAATCTCCACAACTCAATTGGAGGGCTCCCAAGAAACGCCACAAAGGCTCCACAATGCCACAAAAGGCCTACAAGCTTGGGGAACCTCCACAACTCAATTGGAGCCCCAAGAACAATGCCACAAAGGCTACAAAGCCACAAAAGGCAACAAGACCACAAAAGGTCAACAATCCAACCACACAACCGTCTAGGGATCCAAGAACCCAAGAGAAACAAGCCCAAGGGCTTGAACTCGCCGATTCTCCGAGGAGAACTCAAACCTATGCACCAAATGCAAGAGGCAAGTCCTTCTCTCTCAAATTCCACTAAAGCTACAAAAGCTATTGGGGGAATAAGGGAGGAATAACACAAGAGGAGAACACAAAACTCCAAGATCTAGATCCCAAGGATTCCTTCACAAAGAAGGGATTTTGCTTGGTGGGGCTTGTAGATCTAGATCTACTCTCTCAAATCCCTCAAAAAGATGCAAGAATCATAGGAGGGGGAAGGGGAGAGGGCAAGCTCTTCAAGGTCAACAATGGAGGAGAGAGAAAGCCAAAAACCAAGAAAGAGCAAGTTAGGGGCGAAGGGGAAACGGGAGCTCCTTTTAAAGGGCTCCCCGATCTGCCCGTTACACACAGTTTCGCGCACGGCCGGTAGTACCAGTGGGTGGCCGGTACTACCGGTGGCACTCAGCCAACGGTCCAAAAACAAGGGTCAAACGAACACAAAAACGAGGCCGACCGGTACTACCGATGGGTCACCGGTACTACCGCCTGGGCCGGTACTACCACCCAAGATTCCGACCGAAGTTCCGTCAAATAGCGCAGAACAGGCAGAGAGCATACTGAACCAAAAATGGGTTCACCGGAAGTTGGGTCGGTATTAACACCGGTACTACCGGCGGCATTTCTTCCCGAGCGGTACTTCCGGCGTCTGGCCGGTACTTCCGGTCAGAGAAACTTCAGAACCAGAAATGCCATAACTTTTGCATCCGAACTCCAAACGAGATGAAACCAATTTTGTTGGAAAGATAACGAAATATTGGGTATCACCAAGGGAGAAAATACCATGCATATATATGTGAGATACCTCCAAGGTGTGGAGCCGGAAAACCCGCAAGATCAAAAACGCAATAAGATATGCAAGGGAAATCCGTTTTTGATGAACTAGAGCTTGTTATGAAGATAATCACAAGCTCTAGATCCTCGCATGGACAAGAACCAAACAACAACCAAGAAAGATGATGCTGTGAATGCAAAGGTTTGAGCTCTCTCCGAAAGATACGAACGAGTCACCCACTCGAGAGCCCCTCTTGATAGTACGGCTATCTATCCTAAACCCGGTCTCCCAACACTACAAGAGACCGGTAAAGTAGAAACCCTATCAAGATGATACCTTTGCCTTGAGCATCCCACTTGAGCTTGATGTAGACGATCTTGACACCTTCAAGATGGAACACCTTTCTTGATTGCACTTGCTTGCACTTGCTTGATGAAGTCTTGTGAATGGCTCCCCCATACTCCATGGGGAAACCACTTCCTTGACCTTGTCTTCAACACTCCATGAACGCCGAGGATGGCAAGCTCCAAGCATGAGATCTTCTAGAGATGGTGCATCTTGAGCTTGCACAACATGTCTTGATGATGTCTTGAAGAAAGCCATGAGGAACTCCATATTCTTCTTCTTCTTCAAGGCATACTTGATCTTCTTCTTCTTCTACTTGATTCCAATAGGCAGAAAGCCCTTGGACGATGCTTCTTCTTTTTCATCCTTGAAACCAACACATGGTCCAAGCGATGCCAATGGACAAACCTACAAGTAAAACTCAATTTGCACATTAGTCCATAGGGATTGTCATTAATTACCAAAACCACACATGGGGCATACATGCCCTTTCACTAGTTGATATCATGCTCTTTTGTCTATGGATGTCGTCGGTGTGAAATGAAAGGGGAGCTTGTAAGTCCATGGAGTTATGTATATGTGTTAGAGAAACGCCTGGGCCACTGGTCTAATCCATGCTGACATGGTGGAAACCTGCAGCGTAACCATAATGAGCTGTCTATGAAGCATTCTTCTTATAAAAAAAGAGTCCTATATTGAGAAAAAGGAGAAAAAAGAAAAAAAGAGATTATGAAAAGAGGAAAGAGAGAAAAAATAACCATATTCCCATGGTAAATAAGAAGATTGCTGAGATGCTCGTTGTCTGCTTTCCTTGTCATTTTGATATGGGGATTCTTCCGTATCATCGGGCAAGGGGTACCCCATTGGCGGTTCTCTATGATACATATGTACTTACGATGACAAGAACTTACCAGTGACTAAACTTGAGTAGCATGAGGAGCGGCCCTCGTATTCAAGGGACATGAGATTTCTAACTTATACTTCGTCAAGCATATACACCATAGTTTGTTCACTTTAACCTTAATCACCTTGAAGATGCTTATGATAGGGGCAATGAGAGCTGAAAGCTATAAGTACCATAATTTTTGGAAGCTCTTTATGAAACTTGAATCTCTGCTTCCTTCTATGAAGGCCTTTCTTCCACCATTATATTGAGTCTCCACCTTCTACCTTTATGCACCTACTTTGAGAGCATAGTGGCCATTCTTAGTTCTATGTGCATTGTCCCAAGACTAGTTGATTGATGCATAACTTGATATTGCTTGTTTTAAACTATTTGTATCTAGTCACTCTTATGAACTTTGAAGGTGTCCTATGCATCTATATTTGCTACTCTATGAGGGACAAGCTGAATACTATTATGCTATGTTTTCTTTATGTGAAACAAACAAACGTCTTGCAAAGTATTGTTATTCATGAACCTTTTGTTTGTGCCTTTTCATGTGGCATCATAGTTCTTTGTCTTATTGCTAGAACTTTGTCTTTCATGCTATGATTGAAGTACTATGATCCCAGCTTTGAATGTTTTACAAATACTTTGATCAAGTCTTTGATGGTGCATGTCACCATCAAAAATTATTCTTTCTTTTTATCACTTACCTACTCGAGGACGAGTAGGAGTTAAGCTTGGGGATGTTGATACATTGCAAATCTATCTATAATTTTTGATGTTCCATGCTTGGTTTTACCTACTTTCTTGTGTTTTGTCCACACTTTGGAGTACTTTTCATATGATTTCTTGAACTAACCTATTAACAAGAGCCACAGTGCCAAGCTGCATGTTTTCTGCTGTTTTTGGTTCCAGGAAAGTCAGAAAATGAATTCGATCAGAATTGGACGAGAAAAAAGCCAAAGTGCCTATTTTCCGGGAAGACATCTGATGAGCCAGAATACGAGACGGAGAAGGGCTAGGGGCAGCCACACACCTGGCTGCGCGGCCAGGCCTAACCCACAATAGGGGGTGGGTCTGGCCGACCCCAGCACCCCCTCGGCTCTCCTTCCGCCTATATATTGCCCTCGGGACCAAAACCCTAAGTACCCCATCAAACATCCATGAAAGAGTCTGTAGCCGCTGTCATGTCCATCCCTAGATCGGGAGGGATCTGAAGCTCTTCCCGGCACACTGCCAGAGAGGGGGAATTCACCCTGGAGGCCTTCTTCATCATCATGCAGCCTCCGGGTGTGGTGATGCGTAAGTAGTTCATCTCTGGACTACAGGTCCATGTAGTAGCTAGATGGCTGGTTCTCCTCCTTTGTGCTTTCATGTCTAGATCTTGTGAGCTCTGTTCATGATCAAGATCATCTATTTGTAATTCTCCATGTTGTGTTTGCGGGGATCCAATGGATATTGAGATGCTATTTCAGATTGATTATTGATTCTATCATGTCTTTGTTATTTGTGATCTTGCATGCTTTCCGTTGTTAGTAGCTATCTTGGCCAGTGGATGCTAGCAACTCCAAGAGTTAGTATTTATGCTCGATAGTGGGTTCATGCCTCTGGTAATCTGGGGAAGTGACAAAAATCTCTAAGGTACTAGATGTGTTGTTGCTACTAGGGAGAAAACAACAATCCTTTGTTCATAGAACAATCGTATTGTTTTCTTTACACGCAATTCGTAAAGCAATAATCTGTTGCTTGCAACTTAATACTGGAGGGGGTTCGGATGATAACCTGAAGGTTGATTATTAGTCATAGATGCAGTTGGATGGCGGTCTATGTATAATGTTGTAATGCAATGCCCATCGAATATCAAGGAGTCAAGATGATTAGTATATGCTTGTATGCTTTCTCGATGTTTGTCAATTGCCCCATTGTAATTTGTTCACCCAACATGCTATCTATCTTAAGGAGAGCTACCTCTAGTGAACTATGTACCTAGGTCCTTTCTTTTACATACAATCTACAAATTGTTTATTGCTTTGTGTTTACTTTCTACAAACTATTACTTCCTTCCATTCGATACGTTTAATCTTTGTTTTCAGCAAAACCGGTGAGATTGACAACCTCATCGCAAGTTGGGGACAGAGTTCTGTGGTTGTGTTGTGCAGGTCTCCATATTGCTACTAGCACCGGGAGTGCGCCCTGCCAAGGCTCAGCTAGCAACACCTTTGGGGTGTTTCCTTGCTCCTACTGGTTCGATAACCTTGGTTTCATAACTGAGGGAAACTTACTTATGTGCTCATCATACCTTCCTCTTGGGGTTCCCCAACGAGCTCATCAATCACGAGCCATCACTAGGATCGCCAACTTAAACTTACGTGGTTCTTGCTGTGCAACATGGCTTACACCCATTGTATGTGAACGCAGTTATGTGTGACACCCGATTGTCACGGCGTTCCTCATAACAGAGAACTTTCTTGGTGGTGCACACTAAGAGAGAACACTTTCATTGGTATTTTGTTTAGGGATTATCTTATTATGCTACCATCGAGTATCTAATACTAGCATACAATAAGATGCACAAACAACAAACATTGAATGTAAGTGTGATGCAATATGGCCTTCACGCTGTGATCTCCATCCCACTCCTTGGAACCGGCGCCAGGGTACCGGTGCCCTCCGGCATGGTAGTATATCATCACCATGATTGTTACTATGACTTAGCAACAGAAAGTAAACTACTTTACCTTGACTACTACCATATCACATCACAACGCCCCTGCAAAACAAAGTTAGATGCCTCTACTTTATCTTTGCATGTTTTACGTGGTTGCTAGGGATTTCGCACGAGAACTGATTCTTACCTATGAACTTCCCACCACAACATTGACCAAGTAGTTGTCTATACTACACCCCTTTTGGGCCCTCCTTTGCAAATGGCATACCTGAAGGGGTTCCGCGTATGAAAACAATAATTTTACCCTATGCCCCTGAACCCATGATGCTGCCAGGACCTATCTATTAGTAATGCAGTTACGGGAGGGGATTTTCATGAACTTACCCTTGAAGACCGAAAAGCGTTGTCAACGCTCAGGAGAGCGTGGTTGATTTAGACGAGCCGAAGCCGACCTCAAGGTCATGATTAAGTCATTGCGCTCTTGTGGCTCCAACGACTTGAGTGCCTCAAATGTGACACCTCGCGGGGAGTTACACACGTCTGGTGCCTGGCGATGACTCCCACTTCCCCGATCCAGTAGCAGTTGCGGAAGTAGAGCTCCTGGATCCGAATCCCGCAACGTAACGACGCTCCACGGTGAAAATGTCTCTCGTTCGTGCAGTCCGAACTTGGGACCACAGTCACGAGAGAGAGAGAGAGAGAGAGAGAGAGAGAGAAAGAGAGAGAGAGAGAATATCAATTGGAGGTCTCCCCAAAACTGAGGAAACCTTTATTGAATATTGTGTGTATTTATCTGGCCAAATACCCCCACTATATATAGGGGGGGGGAGGTACTACCTCCCTCAAAGTCCCGGGGTGGGACTAAAGGAGAGGAGAGGGGGGGGGTGGCACCGCTAGCCACCCCCATGGGCCCTGCGCGGGGGGCTGGCCCACTAGGGCGCCGGCCACCCTCTCTGGCCCTTCTCCCTCTTGCCTTTCCTAATGGCCCTCTCCCTCCGGAATTGGCCCATTAAGTCTCTTTTATTAAATAATTATGAAGAAATGATTAAATCAATATTTAACATTCATTCATATATTATTCAATCTCCGTGGCTATGGAACACCTTCCACCTCCACTCAGGGCGTCCTCCAGACTTACCGAAACTCTTCCGGTTTCTCTCTACTATTCTTCGGCAATTCTTCCGATCCTATAAACACTCTCTAAGCATCATCAAACCTTAAGCGTGATACCCTACGGTTCGAGAAACTCCAGACATGGTCGGGACACTCCCGGACCAATGATCAACAGAGGGACCTGGATGGCCATGTGACCCCTATGCGTTCCACCGAAGATCTTTCGTTCGTTGAAACGGGACGATTGTGTCTTATTCCTTTTGTCTCTCGACA